>CAVNYN010203986.1:0-15314 GCA_963692815.1 Nyctanthes arbor-tristis | reverse complement strand
AAGGAAAAAGATTCAAATTAAGTTTCACATGATGTTTTCATTATGCACACATATCACTTTTTATATTTTACTTGGTGTGAATTTAAAATTTAATTTCAATTATAAAAGGATTTCATTTAGTTGGTTGCCAAACGATCCCTAAGAGTTTAATAATAAAATATGTCAATTTGGATGAAAGTGTCAATGTTTTAAAGATTAGAGGCGTCATGAGCCAAATCTAAAGGTTGAGGATGAAAGTGTAAATGAGTGCAAAAGGTGGGAACCCCTACTGTAATTTGCCCTTCCCTATTTGAGTGATGATTCTATTTTATGCTGAAAATTCATCATAATCGATAAGGTATGAAGTAAGTGTAGATTCTTTCCCAAGAAAAAAAAAGGGAAAGAAGTGTAGGTTCAGTTGAAGAAAGCGAGGCTTTTTATAGTATCAGATATAGTTTCAACGTTTGGAACCAAATCTGGTCATGCGGTTGTATGGACATATCCATTCAGCAGCACATAATGACCTGTGCGACCGTACATACTGCATGGACCGTTTGGTGGAGTCGCACTGCCTGGTGCGGCCGTACAATAAGACAGTGCGGGCGCACATCCTATTTGTGCACCCGCACAGGATAATTGTGCTGCCGCATCAGGCAGTGCGACTCCACCAAACGGTCCATGCAGTATGTACGGTCGCACAGGTCATTATGTGCTGCTGAATGGATATGTCCATACAACCGCATGACCAGATTTGGTTCCAAACGTTGAAACTATATCTGATACTATAAAAAGCCTCGCTTTCTTCAACTGAACCTACACTTCTTTCCCTTTTTTTTTCTTGGGAAAGAATCTACACTTACTTCATACCTTATCGATTATGATGAATTTTCAGCATAAAATAGAATCATCACTCAAATAGGGAAGGGCAAATTACAGTAGGGGTTCCCACCTTTTGCACTCATTTACACTTTCATCCTCAACCTTTAGATTTGGCTCATGACGCCTCTAATCTTTAAAACATTGACACTTTCATCCAAATTGACATATTTTATTATTAAACTCTTAGGGATCGTTTGGCAACCAACTAAATGAAATCCTTTTATAATTGAAATTAAATTTTAAATTCACACCAAGTAAAATATAAAAAGTGATATGTGTGCATAATGAAAACATCATGTGAAACTTAATTTGAATCTTTTTCCTTTATGTGCTCCTCTTATTTTTCTAGAAACACGTGTCACTTTTTAATAT
Organism: Nyctanthes arbor-tristis; assembly: GCA_963692815.1. Classification (NCBI taxonomy): domain Eukaryota; kingdom Viridiplantae; phylum Streptophyta; class Magnoliopsida; order Lamiales; family Oleaceae; genus Nyctanthes; species Nyctanthes arbor-tristis. Next base: position 14,084 of record CAVNYN010203986.1, on the reverse strand, counting down.
TTTTTATTGATACGAATTTGAAATTTCATTTCAATTTATAGTGGAATTTCATTTAACTGGTTGTCAAATTGTCCGTAATGGTTTAATGTTAAAATATATCTAATTGGATGAAAGTGTCAATTTTTAAAAGGTTATGGCTTTTTTGTTCAATTTTAAAGGTTGGGGATGAAAATGAAAAAAGCTGCAAAGATTGGTGACCTTTGATGCATTTTATAGATTAGAAAATAAATTTGGGATGGGTTAATTTCACAAATCGTCCCCAACCTTTAAGTTAAGAATCAGTTTCGTCCTAATATTTTTTAAGACACCCCACAACCCCCAACTTTTGATAAATATACATAAATCATCCCTTTTTCACTATTTCATAAAATTTTTAATAAAATAACGATTATACCCTTAAACTTTTTAAAAACATTTTTAAAAAAGTTTAAAAATAATAAAAAAAAACCCAACCTACCCCACCCCTCCCCAGCCCAACCCAACCCAAGAATTACCGCTGGAAATACTACTATTTTGGCAGTGGCCAAAAATGGGGGAAGAATCGTGCTGCCAAGAATGACAGCACTTAGGTTGCAATCTGTCATTTCCAGCTACCAAAAGGGGAGGAGTCCCCCCTTCCATTTTTGTGTGCAAAATGGAGAGAGATTCCTTCCTATTTGTGCTGCCAGAAATGGCAACATTGCTGCCATTGTCGTCATTTCTAACAGCACTTTGGCTACAGGAAACAGCAGCATATACTGTCATTTTCGACAGTAAATTGGGGGTTTTTTCAGGAATACTGTCATTCTGGCGGTGGAATGGCCGGCCACAGGAATGGCAGCACGCTGGAATAGCCGGCCGCTGGAATTGTAGCATTTTCCGTAGCCAATCTGGGAGAGGGTGAGGTTGGTGTTTTCTTTTTATTTTTTATTATTTTTAAACATTTTATAAAAAAATTAAAAAGTTTAAATGGTATAATTGTTATTTTATTAACAATGTTATGGAATAGTGAAAAAATGACGATTTTTGCGTATTTATCAAAGATTGGAGGTTGTGGAGTGTTTTAAAAAAATTAGGAATGAAACTGATTTTTAACTCAAAGGTTGGGGCAAATTTGTGAAATTAACCCAATGGGAATTTGACTGTCGCTGAAGGACCCATTGGACAAGCCCACATGCCATTCGTTCGGCCCGCTTTCAGAGAATCTATGTTTTTCCCAACTCCAAGACACTCAACAAGCATAGTATGGTACAAAGAGGGAAATTATCAAAAAGAAAACGAAAATTGGAATCCAACAGTGTGGGGTTCGATCTGTTTGATCCGGAGAGGGTTTCAAATTTTCAAGATCCAAGGATCTAGACGTGTATTACTGTTGGAATCCGAATCAAAGACAGTTGAATTTTGCGAGAGAAATGATGGGGGCAGTTGCTAAGGTGCTCGCTGGGCTCCTGTTAACTTTGCTGTATGTACCGCAGAGAAGCGGGGCTGTATGGTTGAATTTGCCGCCGAGCGGGACCAAGTGTGTGTCCGAGGAAATCCAGAATAACGTCGTTGTTTTGGCTGATTATGTTGTCATTTCCGATGACCACGTACACCCCACCCCTACCATTTCCACCAAGGTTAGGGTTTTCTTTTTTAAAAAGTAAAACAGTCTCGAGCTTTCTTCAGTTTATGAATGAACTAGCATTTTATTGGATTCATTTGTTTAAATAATTGCATAGTTTTGATAATGCTAAAGCGAGTTTTAGCAAGCAAGAGTGAATTTTGGGATCCTTTTAACTCGGGTTTTACTGAGAGAATGTATTTTGGCCGAGACTGCGGAGCTGGAGATGAATGTTCAACTTTTTTAGTTAATAAAGTAACTTTTAATTATGGTGATTGTAAGCTGTATTTACAAAAGTAACGATTTGGGGTCAGTTAGAAAAGAGAGAATGGAAATTGAACTAGGGTTGTTAATCTCAAATATGCTTGATTGGGTAGTTTCTGGCGAGACATGTTTTGATTAGTCAATCAACTAATTGAAAGCATCCATGCATTGGAGAAGGACCAGTAAGTGAAGGAACAGGGATAATAGCTGTCTTATTCATTGATTGAACTACTGAGAGGAGGTAAAAAGATGGGGAACAATGCTCTGCATTTGTAATCCCATATCTAACAGCTTTATGTTGGAATCCGGTTCTTATGCATCCGGAGTAAGGATTTTCGACATGTGAAGTTTTGTTTGCTCGCTCACCTATAAGTATCATGGATTATATTCTTCATTACCTCTTTTGGACACTCAATTATTCTGACTGAAGAATCTTTTATATATGAGCTATAGCCTATATATCAATACATGAAAACATGGTGGTTTATCTAGAAGGTTGTTTATACTTTTAGTTAAATCCATCACATCTAACCATCTTTGTGTTTCAGTACATTTATATTTATCCTGTCTTTTGTTGGCAGAGTTCAATTGTAGCTTGTTTTTTGCATTCTAGGTTCCTTTTGTTAGTTATAGCCACATTTTGTAGCTAATTGCCCTGCTCTACGCTTAATTCATTTTTTGGTGGACTACCTTCTATTCCTATTCAAAATATGACACATAATTGAATCATTTGAACCTGAGAACATTCTGATGTCAGTAAAAACTGCACCTGATTGCTTGATAAAGTGACATTTTGCATGTCCCCCCTTTTTTTGGTGTGGGGGGTGGCTTGGGGGTTGTTCTCTTCTGCACGTCCCTTGTGAAGTGCACTAAGAGGAAAAAAGGTGAAAAAATATTGAATAAGGTTATCCATCTTAAAATTAACATTGGTTCTGAAGAACGCGTACATTTTGTTTTGTTATCACTTTTCTATGGCAAGTGAGATTTTTTGCTTTCCATATAAGATAATGACAATTTAATTAATGTAATTTTATCAAACTCCAATATGCTAGTTGTCTTAAGCTAACAATGGTTTTGATGGATTATAGTCATTAACATTTATATGTGTTCTAATGAACATAATGAATGAAGTACATAAAAACTTTATCAAGCAGGTAAGTTTATTAAGACTGTCTCACGCACTTAAACATTTTTTAAGACTACATCAAGCACTTTCTAGGTGCTCTGGAAGCTGAATGATCCCTTTGAAAAATGAAAATAATATGCATGTACATGTATTAGGTTAGAATAAGGATTTTACATTATGCTGCACTCAAGACAGCCGGATGAGTTTTTAAAGATGTTACAGCCTTGCTAGGACTCTCTCTCTCTCTCTCTCTCTCTCTCTCTCACGCGTGTGTTCTCAACGGTCAAGATTGATGTAGAATATTTTATGTGTTGATTGTGATATGATATACGCTCATATAGGGAGATGGAACTTCTAACTATGGAGTTGCAATGCATGTTTAGCCTGGCCTCTTCCTTTTCACTAAAGGTGAAACCAAAATGGTTGTCTTTGTTTCTTTTTTAGGTTACATCACCGTATGGCAATACCCTTCATCACATGGAAAACACGACACATGGTCAATTTGCATTCACCACTACTGAGGCTGGCAACTACCTTGCTTGTTTCTGGGTTGACAGTCACAATCCTCGAAACGGTGGTATAAGTCTTAACATTGATTGGAAGACAGGGATTGCGGCAAAGGATTGGGAATCAGTTGCAAGGAAGGAGAAAATTGAGGTAAGATCCTTAAGCTATCATGACACAACTACAGTTTTCTGTCAGCAAGTCATTTGTCTTCTCTACAGGAACTGATAGTTGAACTATTGCGGTGGCTTGAAATTTGAAAATTTTGATTTCTTTGCTAGTGCTTTAGAAATTATTAACTTTTTCATGCTTCTAGTAGGGCGTTGAACTTGAGCTGAAAAAGCTTGAAGGAGCAGTAGAGGCCATTCATGAAAATCTTTTGTATCTTAAGAGCAGGTACAATAATTTCTAATGTTGCTAGAATGCTCAAATTATAAACTTTTCCATTGTTCAATCAAATACAGTTTTGTCTCCTAGTTAAATATATATACTCGGTTGGTGCTTTCTTCTCACAGAGAAGCTGAGATGCGAACCGTGAGTGAAGCAACAAATGCTCAGGTGGCTTGGTTCAGTATTATGTCTTTGGGAATTTGCCTTTTGGTTTCAATGGCGCAAATATCATACTTGAAGCGGTACTTTCAGAAGAAGAAGTTGATTTAGGTTTTTGTATCAAATATTCTATGATACCAAATGAGATATTCAATCTTGTGTTCTCTTCACTGTTATTCTCCGATGACAAATTTTGATGTGAAAGTAGTAATAGTGACATCCTTTACTGTTTGCGATGATGAGAAAGTTATTGTTTCTTCATATTGTTCTAGTCATTACATTGACTCCGGTTATGGGTATCTGCCACGCCACATAAGCATATGGCAGTATTGTGTCGCCACACGTTTGATATTAAATCATTTTCATGGTTATAGCATCATCTAGATGGCAACTTATGGTGGCATAAAGTGCCATTTGGTTAATGCTTGAAAATTTTCTCATTAAATTGGGGTCTTCATCTTTGTGATTATTCTCAGTTCACATTGTGCTAACGCTTAGCAGATCAGCAAGCCTCACATTCAACTATTCAAGTCTCAACGAGGATCACACAGGAGAAGTCAAGTGGTGTCAAGAAAGAATGATGCTACTTATATCATTCTTGATGAGAATGATAAGTTCAATAAAAATTGGTCTAACTGCTCTTCTTATTGAACAATTGAATGACCTTTTCCACTGCCACTTAGCTAATTACCGATCGGTGATAAATAATTGCATTATTCTTTTGTAAAACTCATAAATAAGGATGGTCTAAAGAAATGCCAATATATGAAATATATTAAATGAGCAATTAATTCAAAAATTGTCAAAAGTATATGTTCATTTCAAGAAAATTATCAAATAACGGGGACAATTGTATCCCCTTTGAGAATCCAAGAATCGGTGATGTACCTTGAAAAATGGAGTAAGAAAAATAGCAATTAGTACACTCTCTATAACGTTATTCAATTAAAACTATCTTACGGTGCAGGTATCTAAATCTGCAAATGTCTTCAAAGAAACAATCTGCACTGCTATGGCTGCTCTTCATTTGGAGAATCTTTATTATCATCTTCTTCAAATTCTTGGCATAATTTACTAAAGACTCCAAAGTATTCATCTTTTGTTCAGCATTCAATGGTGATCTCACGGTAACCATAACCTTCTCTAGGCACGGAATGGAGAATCTCGAGTCGACCTGCAAAACAAGCAAAATTTTATTAGTAAATCTCAAGTTGAAGGTCTTGACTCTTGTGGCCCAATCAACATCACTATTTTTTGAACTTCTATTTTTTTCGAAGAATTCAATAAGTTTAAACAGGAACGAAGTTTTTAAGTGATGAGTTAGAAGAATTTTACAGACAAGTGTGTAACTTACATTTTTTAAGCTGTTCCTTTGGCATAGAGCAGCAAACATGGCTCCATGAATTTCAAATGTCTGTAACTTGGGATGGCTGTTAAAGAAGTCAACAAAATCAACCTCCGGAAAGGGCAAAAGGTCTTCAAAATCCCCAGTGAATTCCACCTTCATGTACAGATGCTTCACTTCACTAGCCATCTGAAGCATTTTGCTTATGGCATCCCAGCACCACTGCACTCCTCTCATGGCCAAGGACTCGAGCGCCACAAGTTTCCCAAAATCCACCATATAAACTCGTCCTGTATTTGGCAGTCAAAAGGAATTAAACTGAGTTCCAAATATCAAACACAAATAGGAAAAGAGTGCCTAAGTAAATACCTGTGTTGTTGGCAATGGAAAGCTTTTTCAAGCATTGAGTTTTGCGGACTCTGATCATACTACAACCCTGTATTTCAAGAGATTCAAGAATTGGAGAACTGAGTGAAAATGTGCAGTTGCCATTTCCATAAAAGTCAAGTTTACAGTGCTCCAGATGAGAAAGTTCAATGGAAACTGACTTCAAACCCTCACAACCAAGAAGCAATAGGTTATTCAAATTAGGACATGCATGGAGTGCATCAGAAAGTGCAGTATCCTTCAATCTAGCACCAACAATTTCAAGATTTTTTAGCCTGGAGAAAACTTCCCATTGTGGGGAATCAATCATCAATACACCCCAAAGCTTAAGGGACTCCAAATTCCATGCAGACCTAATCCGGTCCAACTTTGAAGGGATTTCATTGCAGTTCTGGTTTGGGATTATGTTATCCATTCGGAGCTCAAGGTTCTTCAAGGAGGGTCCTGTTATTGACAGCCATGAACCAAGCCCAGCACTGGAAAATGGACAATAAACTACAAGTTCCTCTAATTCAGCAATTGAAGAAATCATTTGTCTTACAACGGCATCCGGAGTATTTCCATTTGTAAGATTATCAAATAGATTTCGTGGGAAGAACAGGCTCCTCAAATAAGGTATTGATTCCTTCCACCTTTTAGAGACACAAATGCAAGAGGCCACGTCTTTAGCATTATTCATGTGGGACAAAATGTATTGCACAATGGCATCGGGCAGTGACTCCATTATTGTCTGAGTAAACCAGTCAAACAGTTAACATGCTTCGCCAAAATATGCACCAAAGCTTAGAAAAAATTTCAAACACAGGGTACTGTTGTTTATGAATTAGAAATTCAGAAGAGTTGAGGCTATTTCAAGAAAATGGGAGTCTCGTAGATAAAATTGCACTATGAATATACACAGATTTAGCAAATCTAAAATTTGGGCCTGCGGAGCCAAAAAGAATTACCAAAACAGAGTAAATTAAAGGGATTCTCTCATTAAATTCCTTAATAGTCTAAAACCAAATCCATAAACCATAGAACACAAATTTCAAAAGATTCAGGGGTTTGATTTTTCACATTTACAAAAGATGCAATGCAATTAGGACAATAGCCCAGATTCAAAGTCAACATTTACACCACCAGATGTAGTATATTAAAGCAGTTCCATCAATTGATTTCTTATAATTTCAAACAAATTCCTAAACTAAGACCGTCACATTTCATAATTGGGAGGGCACACAATCTAGTGAAAGTGAACAGCCCAGACTCAAATGACAGATGCCCAAACAAAATCACAACTATATAGCAATAAGGGGATGAAATCGAGCTTACTTGCTCCCAAGATTCCAATGTACGTGGTCAGGACCGGCCCTGGAACAAAAAGCTCAATTCTGAGCTTCACAATTTATCCTTCAAATGTCTCTCCTTCCGGAATTCGTGAAGATATTTCTGTGGCGGAGAGTCTGTGTATATATACGTGTATAATATAGAAATAGAAAAGAAAGAGTGGGCGCGGAGAGAGGGGTTGGGCGGAGCTTTTCAAATTTTGGGTGGGTGGGGGGGGGCGGGGTGGAATTTTTTTTCTTCTTTTCTTTTTATTTTATTTTTATTGTTTAAATCAATTTGATGCATGTGAATTAACCCGCCTAGCTTTTAAACTTTTTTGAATTTTCGACCGTTTGCTGCCGGTTCATGGCTCAAATCTACGAATTTCAAAACTTATAAATTGTACTTTTTATGCCTTTCAAATGTCGTGAAGCTTTTACTGAAGGGTATTGGTCTGATTGATCCTCAACAATTTTTCAAAAAATCTTCTTAAGTAAGAATTATGTTAAATAAATTGGTCATAACTAGGTATATATGCACTAAAAATGATCTCCACCCAGATATATGACAGGATTATTCTTTCATACGCATACGTAGTGGGAGATTATTGGGAAAACATAAACACCGTGGGCCTTGTATATTAAGGCCCAAACAATTATCCCAATAACCTCTCGCTAGTTGGGAAAATATTACTGATTGAGATAACTTAAAAAATACAAAGATTTTTTTACATATTTTTTAAAATTAAGGTACATGATTGTTTTTTTTTTTGAAAAATCAGGTGTTTCAACTATTTTTACATTGTGATATCACAATTTATAACACAATAATCATAATTCGCTAAAACACTGAGTCACATCAAAACAACTCACTAAAAACATTGAGTAACACCAAAATAACTCGTCAAAACACCGAGTCACACCAAAACAATTCGTCAGACACTGAATCACAATAAAAACAACTCGACAAAACACTGAAAATACTGAGTCACAAAAAAAAATTTCCCCAAAAAATAGAGTCACAATAAAAACAATTTGTCAAAATACCTAGTCACAAAAAAAAAAACTCGCCAAAACACTAAAAACACAGAGTCACAATAAAAGCAACTCGTCAAAACACAAACTCACAATAAAAAAACTCGCCAAAACACTGAAAACTCGAGTTATAACAAAAACATCTCGCCAAAATATCGAATTACAATAAAAACAACTCGGTAAAACATCGAGTCACAACAATACAACAACTTGGCGAAACAATCAAGTAACAACCACCACGACACCGAGTCACCACCACGACCACCACCGCTCCGAGTCGTCAACAACACAACACCCCGCGAGTCACCACCCCGAGTCATCAACAAGACAACACAACTGAGTCACCATCTCAATCACCACCACGACCACCGTGTAACCGGGATCTCACACCTTTAATTCCGATCTCAAATGCCGACCAATACAAACCAATCACTACCCATACAAACCAACCACCACCTAAATCGCCGATCAAGTGCCAAAAAAAAGGTAAAATACAGAGGAACGGACAAATGATGAAAGAGATGAAGGGCGTCTGAATCAGATTGCGATTTGAAATCTAAGATCGGATCCCCGTCGCCAGCAATCGATGATGTTGATGAAGATGTGGTGCAATGATGGTTGAGTATGTGAAATTGATCTGTAATAGTGCGATGATGGCGACAATGTCAATGGTAATGAGATGGAGATGGCGAATTACACTGGTTTTGGGATGGGATGCGGTGGTGGGAATGGTAGTTCTATACCTTGTATCCGATACCTGCGGGTACCCTCCCCGTTAAGTATTGGGGCGGGTAAAGGGTGAAGAATTTTGCCCCGTATGCTTATCGAGTCGGGGACAGGTAATGGTAGCTCCGACCCCGGTACCGGAATTTATTTCTTTTTTTTTAATACTTGGTAAAAAAAAATTTGAACCGTAAAGCTGTGAAATTTCAAACCCAGATAACCAAAGATAAAAAACAATACCCTCAACTATTTTGCCAAATGTTTTTTGTAAATGCTTTTTTCATGTAGTTTCCATTTTTTTAAATAAGTTTTTTGGATTTTTCTTAACGGGATGGGTAACGGGTATTTTTCTCATACCCGCGCTGAACCTCCCCCGTCCCGTACCCGATTGAATTAAATACGGGATGGGGGTTTCCTTAACAGGGCGGGTATAGGGGAAAAGATACCCGCCCTGAAGTCATTCCTATGTGGTGGGGTGGTACCTGAATTTGCAAGAATTATTCTAATATACCTGATTTTTGGGTGAGGAGTTCAAAAAGTCCTTATTTCCCTAATTAAACCTTACTGATTTGTGTAGTAATGATCTCCTATCAGATGTATAATGGGATAATCCCGCCATACACACAAGACGGGAGATTATTGAGACAACTGTATAGATCATCACATACAGGAAGCCTAATGTGTGTAGATTTCTCCAATAATCTCCTATCAAGTATGTATATAGAGAGATAATCCCACTAGATCAAAGGTTAGAGATTCAATTGCTATATATCAAAGGTTAGAGACCTTGACGTAAAAAAGTTAGGGAGCCAAGCATAAAAAAATATGTAAAGGTTAGGGACTCGATTTACCCAATTATTTGTTATGATATTGACATTTTGATAAATACCAGTTAACAAGATCTACCTAACTATACGTATATCACTCGTAAAGTGTCTAACCAAAAATTTTCATTTTTTGTCTTTTTTGGCCTTTCACCAATAACCTTTTTTTGAGACTTTTCACCAATAATTTAAACCTTGAAAATTAGTTCAATTATAAGTTCTTAATAAGATCTATAACTTTTTGAGTTCAGCTAATTTGGTCTTCAATAATAAATTTAAATCCAAAATTAACTCTATTATTAAATTAAAACTATTTTCTCACCCGTGCGTTGCACGGGAGATTATTTCGTCAAATATTAAATAAGTAATATGTTGTAATATTATTTAGGACAAATCGTTCTGAACATTATGGCGTCATGTATTAATCACGTTTCATAGCATATATTGTTATTATAATTTAATTAACCTATGTAATTATATTATGTTAAATTGTAGACATACTCCTCTCAAACTGCTCTGCAAATATCAAATGATGGTCTTTCTATAGTAGTTATAATATGTAGGAGATAATATTGTATATTTAGTTAAAATATACTAAACCAAATGAGAATACTAATAACTAAAGACATAGGGGAAATATCACATATATAATATCAATGTAATTCAGGAAAATATTAATAAGAAAATTAGAGTTATAATGCAAAAATACACGAGCAGTATCAAATGACAAAAGAGTAATAACGATAAACTAATATAGATTACGAAACACTTCCTTGTACACTACATTAATAGTGGATTTGCTTGGATGACCCGTATGATCACAGATAAATATCTTCAGACCTACCCGACTGGTAACTCTAGACACAGCAACATAAAATTGTCCATGAGCAAAGACCGACTTTGGTAAAAAAAAAAAAAATACCAACATGAAAAAGCGACTGATCTTGACTCTTGTTGATTGTCATTGCATAAGAGACCATCAACGAGAATTGTCTCCTCTGAAATGTGAAAGGCAACCTCATATTAAACGGTGTCAGAGATAATCTCGAAATAAAAAAAGATCGGAAGATTTGACCCAGATAAAATCCTAGCTTCAATAATATGAAACCCAAGTCTAGTTACTAAAAGCCTAGTATCATTACAGAGTCCTGCGGAATGATCAATATTCCGCATTAACATCACTGGGACGCCAACCTTTAATCTTAGTTCATGGTTTGGGACTCCAAAACATTTTATCCCATTTAAAAGTCTGGTGTCTATAGATCTTGCATCAGCTCACTATTAGAATCTGACTTACAAACAGAATCAGAACTTAGATATGTCATCTAGCTCTGTTTGATTATGTGAAACCATGTAGGTGTTCACTCTGTCAACAACATCATTAGTAGGGGCTAAGATAGCTCTACCATTAAAATAAAAAGGGGTCATGTCCTTTAACTTGGAAGTCAGCATATGTGCTATTGACAATAGCTGCAACGGGATCAAGATGAAGATCTCACCAACAGATCATCTGGTACATCTATCACCACATGGCCTCCATTATCATCACCAACAATACCATTTCCTATGCCTGAAATCCAATCTGAGAAAGCCTTCAGCTCAAAGCTTTCCGCAACATTTTCAACTCGCAAAAGTTTCATATTCTTGGTCAACTTCAAAACTTTACAGTGACGCCAAATATCAGATGAATTAATGGCAGCATGTACTATAATTGTCGACTACCCTTTGCAATACTAGACAGTATTTGCCTAAAATCCCCACAAAAAACAACTGTCTTACCACCAAAAGGTTGATCATTATTAAGTGGATTACTGTCTGATAGAATATCGTGCATTGTCCTATCAAGTGCTTCAAAACAATGCCGGTGCATCATAGGAGCTTCATCCCATATAATAAGCTTCGCCTTAGATATCAAAGCTGCCAATGGACTTCTAGGTAAAATGTTGCATGTAGAATTCTCGTTTGGGTTAAGCGGTCTAGCTAAACTCGAATACGCAGTTCGACCACCAAGAAGAAGAAGAGATGCAATTCCACTTGAAGCTACATTGAGCACTATCTCCTCTTTTGATCTCAGTGAAGTTGACAATGTATTCCAAATGAAAGTTTTACCCATTCCACCATGACCATATACAAAAAAATACCACCAGTAGCACTATTAACAGAATGCATGATTGTATCATAAACATTACGCTGCTCATCTGTCAGCTTTGGAAACAAGACTGAATGTTGTTCAGCTAAAGCCAATCTATCATATCTAAGTTCTTCATCTATTAAACCATTAATATTACCGTCAAAATAAACATCACTTGGGAAAGACATGGTAGGAAAATCAGGAAGACTCCTTCTTCTTTTAGTGAGCAGCATTTCTACTTCCACAAGTGCATAATTCTGTATTTCTTCGTCTGTCAGCTGAAGCTCTACACAGACAAAAAAAGATATAATAAAATTAAATAAAGTTATTTAAGGTAATCAAAGTACATAATACAATAGTAAGGTAGCCATAAAAAACAGACAACAGCTCAGATCACCTGGGTTTCCCAAAACATTTCGCTGATTATAGAGAATATCATCAGACAAATTATGTCAACAATTTTCCCAAACGTACTCTGGTCTGGACAAGCATTCAAACAATAATAAAGTGGTAAATAGGGTCCGCAAAGAATGAGCTGATCCCAGTGGCTTGCTTCTGCACTAGCATCTATATATTCCCGATCATCATCTAGAAGCGCTCGAGCATAACAGGCATCTCGAAATGTGTCATATTGAACTCCATTATAAAACTTCAGCTTTTCAAAACTCATAGCCCCACGAACTACATTGAGAAGTGTTCTCAAATAGTATTTTTCTCGTGACCCTGGTCGAATAAAGTAAACCCTTCCAACAGCAAATCGTTGTTTCTTCCGTACCCATTATCTCGTATCTCTCCTCCAAACAAATTTCATAGGAAACTATGCATATGTTAATGTCTGCGCTTCGGGATATTTTTTATTTGCCTCTATCCAAGCAAGAAATTTACTCTGATTCACAGACAATCGAGTTATAACCTTATCTATCTGATCATTTGGAGAATAAAAATGTCCTGCTCATTGGGAAGGTAGAAACCCAATCTCTCGACAGATATATCTCTATAATGGAGGTTAAAACCAAATATCCTCCAAGCAGCTTCACAAGCAGAAATGTACCAACAGTCATAGTACATGTCAATTTCATCAATATCGTCCTCAGAAGCCTTGTCAGCATTTTTGCAAAAAGTGACTGTGACTCTATCATTGCCCTTATTAATATATTTAAACAGATTCTTAATGGACTTTGACTAATTGCACCACTCTACATTAATATGAGCTCCATACTTCATCAATAGATACTTGTTATAAGGGATAACAAATCGATTATCTAGATGAACCCCATTTTTCTTAGTCTTCCCATCATTCCGTCACCGATAAACTGGGTAACCACTTTCGTCAATAGTTGTATTCTCAACAAACTGCTTTGGGAAATGTTTCGAATAATGACCCTTAACCATACATGGAGGCTTCTTATTTAAATGTCCACATGGCCCGTGAACCATCAAATCTTTGACTAATTGATAATATTTTTCATCTGACCTCCTATCTGAAATTTCTACATATATTACTTTGTTAATATCAGCTGGAGTCGATAGCTTATCTTTTTTAGACAACCACAACAGTATATGAGCATGAGGTAATCTACGTTTCTGAAATTCAATTGTATAGATCACTGCAACAGGAAAAATAATGATAATTCATATTTAAAATAAATGGTAGAATGAAGAACTTAAAAAAATAATAATAAGAAGAAAATAATTTAAATAGTATACATATTAAAATCATCTGCCTTGACATTACCAAAAAGCTTTTTTTTAAGATCCCAGATAAGCTTATCAAGTTTAACCTTAAAAACTTGACAAATAATATCTGGCCGATCTTCTGGACGAAGATCTCTATCATTCACAAACTGGGTAATTTCCGGCCACTTGGGGTTGCACATAAAGGTAATGAATAGATCTGGATACCAGCCCATCTACAAATTGCCATTACATCCTGGTAATTTTGCATAGTATCTCAGGCACCACCTGTAAACGATCTTGGCAAGACAACTCGCTTCCCAAGTCTTGAACCATCAGTCTCACCTCTTCCAACTGCATCAGTCAAACCTTTATACAATTCACAACGCAGTTCTTTCTGATGCAAACGTATGAATGTCAATCTGTTCGATTCTACCATTGTGTATCCATCAACTAAAAATTGTTTGAACAATCGCTTAGACCTTAAAATATATGGTGATTCACCACTTCTCTCTTGTAACTTGTATGCAAAATACTCTTTCAAAGAGACGGTCTTTCGTCCTGTAGATTTCATCAAATCAACACCACTTCTAGCTGTATCTATTCTATAACCATCTTGCCTATAAGGGAATA
>CAVNYN010203983.1:0-21111 GCA_963692815.1 Nyctanthes arbor-tristis | reverse complement strand
ATATTGCACTATTTGTAATGTGACATTAAATAATTAATCAATAACTTATTACATGATGATTACATAAGTGATAAATATTTTTGACTCCAAAAGATATGCGCCTTTCGATCCTGTTAATTATTAAAGTATCATTATGGATAGTGCAACAACTTTGAGTCGCATCATCTCCTCATCGTGCTAATCTTTGACTCAATATGTCATGTTCCTTCACTTTAATTATAATCAAGAATTATTCACCCTAGTGCACGGATGCCTATCTAGTTTAGATCGTGACATGACTTGTCATTTGTCCAAGTATATGGGACTACAATAATACAACATGCTTAAGCCCTTTTAACAAAATCTGTGTCTCATATGCAATATAATCACAACTTATTGTTTTGTAAAATATGGTATTTATATAAGTTTAGATTAGAAATGTAAATGATCCAAGATGATAAGCTTTTTTATCGTTTTTGCTCAAATATATGATGTTTAATTAGTGACAGTTATCTGCGTGTTTATTAACCGTTATTTATACTGTAAATGTGACGCTGCTACACTACCAATGCGCTGGTGACTTTGTATATGCACTAGATAGTTGCCGAGTGATGCTATGGAATAAAAGCTTTCAAGGACAAAAAAAACGTTCAAGTATTAGGCAAGATTGCAAGCAATCCAGAAAATGGATTAGTTCATTGTGATTCAATGGCACAAGAATAAAGCTTCCCTAGATAAGCAAATGATCTTTGGATGCCCGAGAATGGCTTTCCCCCCTTTATGTAAACTTATTTATTTAATAGGTATCAAATAATACATGGCGACAGTGGGTTGACAAAGTGCCTCTCAAACTAGTGAAGAGGAAAGTGTAATCCGTCCATTTGGCAACCAATTATAATGGATTATATGGTCATAGTTAAAAATTTTTAATAATATGATGTGATGTAACATTATTAAAAGGTGTCAACTTCTAAATATGTTATGTAATCTATTTATTGTTGACTGGGGAGACTTTTCTCTCTACCATCCTAAAAATGTATAAAATGGTCATGTATCCGTTCTCACTTTCATCTTCTCCCTTCCCCTCTTCCATCACGACATTCATCCTTCCCCTTTTCCAACATTGGCTAATTAACACCATCTACCTTCAAAATGATCTACCGCCTAATGCATGCCGTCACGCTACATCATGCCCTGATCAACTTCCCATCTACCCATAACTTTTCATGTTTCTATATTTTTTATCATAGCCTTTAGAAACTGACATTTTTACTCTTAATTCTCACATTTTTTACACTCCTTGGTGCATTCCAATCCGCTCGGGTCAAATCTGGCCATCACTGAAACTCTATACGATGGGCCCTTGTTCTCCACCTCTTTCAAAGTCCCCGGAATGCCATAACATATAAGAAAAAGGGCACCCTAAGGCACCCTTTAATGCTTTCAACAGAGGAAGGATCCCGAACAAAAGTTAGCTTTCCGTAGGGAACTTGGAAGACCGTGTACATGGACTGTATAAGATTATCCAACTTTAATTAATTAACATTCAAGGAAATAAATAATAAGCAAATAAAAATAAATAAGAAAGTTTAGGGATAATCTTCTAACACTATACATAATACTCAACGTTTCATGTTGTTTCAAGTATGCACACCACACGGATATCTGCAATGCAACTATGTGGTGCGCATACATACAGCCCCATGGAACACACATGTACCCTAACAACATCAATATATTGGAGTGAAACATTTCATCAATATTGATTTTTTTTTGTTTTGACCATTTTTAACTAACAATTAAATCACATTATTATTTTTTATTTAATTTTTAATTTACTAAATTTTTTAGTTAAGAATTAAAGGGTATTATAGTCATTTTTAGTTTTTTTTTGAAACAATTATAATCTGTCTATATATACATAAGGTTCAATTTCCCTCGTGTGGGGGTTTGTCTACATTTTATATGTAGTTTATAATCTCTTGTATAGGAGTTTGATTTCTTGTAATCTTCTATATAGGAGTTTGTATTGTTGATTTCTGTGCGCTGTTTTCAGAAGGATATATATCTATATGCACTTGTAGTGTCACGATGCAGATTGTAATTGTACTTAAAAAGAAAAAGCAGAATAGTTTTTTTTTTTTACCATTTCCTACCTACTTTCACTTGTTAAATCGAGTTAAGTCATCTTGGCCATTCACTTTACGTTTTAATTTTGGCCATTCATTTTATTATAGGTTTTTAATTTTTATTTTATTTTATATTATTTATAGATATATTTGATTTAGCTATTATTATCACTATATTTTTCAACTTTTAATCCCCATCACCAAATGTTGATTCCATTTTATCGAGAAATATCTCTCTTTCTTTATCGAGATTTTCATTCCTTCCTCTAATAAAACTCATTTTATCTAAGATTTCTTAAATCGCTTTCACTCTACATTCAAACATTCCATTCGTGATCTTGAGCAGTTTTATTTTCGATCGATTTTATTAATTTTTGGTTTCAACTTATCTCACACCATCTGATTACTTCCGAATTAGTTCTAGTATTCGCTAATATTCTAAAAATCGGACATGTCATTGAGTCGGAAAAGCTAATGGTTCAAGGTCATTGGACCGATATTTATTAAATAATTGAAAAAATTAATTTTTAACCAAAAAACAACGATTCAAGGTTCAAAAGGTCAAATCGGATTGAACTAAGATCGAACCGCTTTTAATTAAAAACTTCAAAAATAAATACCAAATTTTATAAAATTGTCCAATAATTAGTAAAACTCAAAAAAAGTGCAACTATGTGACTTTTGGACATTATAATTGAATTCCAACATGGATTTGTCATTAAAAAATATTAAAATTTTATTTCCTTTTAAGAGCCATTGAAAATGTTACTTTGGGCATATAAATAGAATCTTACATTGGTTATTTAAAGAAAAGAATTGAGGATGTATACCTATATTAAGCTACTTGGAGAATGATTATTCATAATAGAGCCGGAGCTTACGGCCGTTGAGTTTCCAAAAAATTTAAAATTTTAATAGATTGTTATTGAGTAAAGTTTCTTGTGAAGCGGTAAATCGTATCATCTTTATCTCACATCATCATATTACTTTTCGGTTTGACTAGTAATTTCACACGTGCATTGCACGGGATGCTTTGACCAAATAAAATAAACAACATATAAATAGTATAATCTATGATTGTGTAAAAATTGTTAAACATCTATTATGTGTTTCAGTAAAAAATGATATACAAATATATTAAAGAATAATCCAATGTGGTCATTTGGAAAAGTTAACGTTAGAATTTACCCGCTTTAGTGCTGCAAGTTTCAGAGTGAACGGAATAGTAGACAACAATTATCATTCCATAAGCTATTGCATTTTAAAAGCACACGGGAGCCATCAAGATAACCTACATTTAGCAAGCGAAATTGAGTTAATTATGTCAAACATTACATAATAGAATCATAGAACTAACATAGAATTAAAATTTGCATACCTAACGATTAAAGAAAACATATGACTACAAATTGTTGAATATCTCCCTATAAACAACACTAGACATAGACTTCCTAGAGTAGGAATGGCAATGGGGCCGGTTCGGGTTGGGTATGCCTTCCCCCGTCCCCCTATTAAGGAATCCTCTGCCCCGGACCCGATTCAATCGGGTATGGGACGGGAGAGATTCGGGACGAGTACAAGAAAAATATCTGTTACCCGCTCCGTTAAGAAGTTACTAAAAAAATGAGGAAAAAAATGAAATTAAAACTACATGAAAAGTCATCTTATGTATCATATTAGTTTCATTTTTGGCATCTGGATTCAAAACTTTATAGGGGACAAAATATTTTTTTCAAAAAAAAAAAGAGAGAGAGAAACTGGCTATCAGGGTGCCCACAACCTGTCCCCGCCCCGATAAGACTTCAGAAAAAAATATTTGGCCCGTACCCGCCCTGAACACTCGCGGGTATTGAGTAGTACCCGTCCCGTTGCCATTTCTATCCTAGAGTCACCGTTATCGTCACATATCATAAACTTCAACATATCATGATTTGTGACCCTCGAAATAGCTACATACAACTATCCATAGGTGAACACAGGCCTCCGAAGGAAAATACCAACATTCTCAAGAGATTGACATTGACTCTCGTTAATAGTCATCGCATAACAGACCATCAACGGGAACTATCTCCGTTAAAAGGTGAATGATAGTCGAATATCTTACGGAGTGAGGATTGATCTGGGAATAGCAATATAATTTTTTAATAACTCACTCGTAAACCACAGGTTCATTTAACAAATATTAAAGAATTAAATTCAGTGATAAGAGTCTAAAAAAACCATGGATTATATATATAATGAGTTATATAGAAGTCGATTCAACTCTAAAAAGACCAATAATTTAAATGATTAATGTACTGAAATATTGATTTGATACAGGCGAAATGTTTTTAATCTAATATGGAAATCAAACTAGCAATATAATAAATATTGTCACGTATTGATGTATATAAAGTCTGTGTCATGTAAAATTTACCACCAAAGAACAATGGATAAAATAAAATTAGACAATTTAATATTCATCTGGACGAATGATTTTTCTTTTTTGATAATTGTTAAATTAAATGTTAAAAATTTGTCTCCTTCTAAATCGCGGTGACTCTAAATCAATCAAGTCAACAATAACTCTGATAAATAAACATCCAAGGACATATCAAATGCCTAAGTAATTAGCAAATATACAACCAATTATGCATTAGTCAAACATGAGAAGTTGAAAAAAATACACAAAACAATGTTCACCCAAAATTACAATGCGTCCATAATTAATTAATCAGATTGATTGCAGTATTCGCCAATCTATAGAAAATCAGACTAGTCATTAGACCAGAAAAGCTAACCGTTCAACATTTAAAAGGTCGAATCGAGTCGAGTTGAAGTCGAACTGGTTTTAATTAAAAACTTAAAAAAGAAATACTAAAATTTATAAAATTGTCAAATGATTAGCAAAACTCAATAAAAGTGCAATTAAGTGATTTTTGAGTATTATAATTGAATTCTCACATTGATTTGTTATTAAAAAAGATTAAAATTTTATTCATTTTTTAAGAGTCATTTAACATGTGACTTCGAGTATAGCAAGGAGTCTCACGTTTGTTATTTAGTGAAAGAAATTGAGAATGTATACTTATATTAAGTTATTTAGAGAAATGTTATGTATAATAGAGTCTTAGTTTATGTGGCTTGAACTTCCAAAAAATTCAAAATTTTAATTGATCATTACTTAAAAAAAGTTTATTGTGAAGTAGTGAACCCTATCAGTATTGATCTCACATCGTCAGATTGCTTTTCAGATTTGTTCTAGTATTCTCCAATGTTTAAAAAAAAAAAAAGACTGGCCATCAAACCAGAAAAGCTAACAGTTCAAGGTCAAAAGATCAAATCGGATATAATCAGGTTTAATTACAAACTTAATAAATAAATGCTAAATTTATCATATTGTAAAATAATTCACAAAAATCCATAATAAAAGTGCAATTAAGTGACTTTTGGACATTATAATTGAATTCTCATATGGATTTGTCATTAAAAAAGTTGAAATCTTGTTTTATTTTTTTAAAGCCATTTAAAATGTGACTTTAGGCATAGAAAGAAAATCCTGCATTGACTATTTAGTGAAAAAATTAAGGATCTATGCTTTTATTAAACTACCTAGAGAAGGTTATTCATAATAGGGCCATAGCTTGGCCATTGAGTTTTCAAAGAGTTCAAAATTTAATTGATCATTATTGAAAAAATGTTTATTGTAAACCGGTAAACTGAACCCGTGTTTATTTCACACTGTCAGAATGCTTTCCGGATTGATTCCAGTATTCGCCAATATTCAGAAAACCAGACATATCATCAAATTGGAAAAGCTAATGGTTCAAGATTTAAAAGGTTGAATCGGATCGAAGCGAGGATGAACTGGTTTTAATTGAAAACTTAAAAAATAAATGCTAAAATTTATAAAATTATTAAATAATTAGCAATACTCTATAATAAAAGTGCGATAAGTGACTTTTGAACATTATAATTGAATTATCACATAGATTTTTCATTAAAAAAGGTTGAAATTTTATTCTAATTTTTAGTTCAGCACCAATCAAGAAGCCCCATAGCATTCCAAGAATTTTTGTTATACGTTCGTTCCAAATGGCCATTGACAATGTGACTTTAGACATAGAAAGATAATCTCACATTGGTTATTTAGTGAAAAGAATTGAGCATGTAACATATTTTCCTGTACGTTATACTGATAGTCTAATACAAACTTCAAAAATTCTCCCATACAGCCTAATACAAACTCCAAAATTTTCCTTCAATGTTTTCCTTAGTTTTTTTTTTTTTTTTGGGCTATAGACTATTTTTTTATCTTCATTAACGAAATATATCCTATTACGGGTAGTACCTTTATTTTTTTTATACACACATCAACAATCAAATATTATAACTTAAATTCTTTTTTATACAATTATATTTAATCTTCTTGAATTATTTATATTCTCTGATATTATCATCTCATGCAACGCACGAAGGGTTAAATAAGTAGTATGCATAGGAGTAGTACATGTGCACATAGATAATATCTTATTGCAACACAATGTAAATAAATCAATAATACAGCAAACTAATGAACGATACAAACTCCTTTGCGAGAAGACTATAATAAAATGTAGACAAACCCGCATGCAGATAGCGTTAAAAAAATATAATTGATGGTAAAGATACTAGCTTCTAAATTTTAGAAACGAAAAACGCAAAAACATAAAAGGTTATGGTAGATAATGCCAATTAACTCCAACTAGATTTTCACCCGTACATTGCACAGGAAGATAACCTAATATTGTGTAGTAATAAAATTATTATAAATTTTCAATATATTAACTCAACCCAATAATCATGATATGTCAAACTATTTATGTCAAAATTTTCTGTTGGGACGTATATTTTATAAATGAAATTTTTTATGATGATATGTCAAACTTTGCAAGTCAACCCAACACTTTGTATATTAAAAGAATTGTCTAAAAATTTTAACAATATACGTGTGATAAAAAAATGCATATAATTGCCAAAAAAAATGCATATGATAAAGTAAATTACACATATAATATGCAACTTTACACTTTGTAGCAATTGAGTCTCCTATTCTTTTTATTTTTATTTTTCAATTTCATAGAACCAATAGTTCATAAATTCCCACATGAGGTTTATAGGTACCATTTTCTAAAAAATCACTTAATCTCATTCGAATGATTTTTACATCTCCACAAAAAAAAAAAAAAAAAATTTAAGAACAATATATATATATATATATATCTTACTCTTTAAGTTATAATAACAAATAAAATTTAAAAATAATTAAAAATAAAAATAAAATAATTTATTTTCACCACCTTACACCTATCTAACTACCCGTCGTTCCACCGCCAAATTCAGACCCGAGTTGGAGAAATAATCCAATTTTGCAATTCTAGCAGAAAAGAGAAGTTCCTAATCTCCTCTAAGTTTCTTGAAGAGTCAACAATTCAATTGAACCACTCAATAGAACAGGGAAATTTTATAATATTTTTATGTAGCATGTCATGTACTCTATTCATACTTAATCAAGAATTCAATTCTTTTACAATAATTTGGTACTAATTAAAATTCATATATGAATGCTTCGTTGACGAATAAATAAAAAATCTAAAATAAAGCATTAATTACTTTCCCTAACAAAATTAGCTATAAAATGAAAAGAGAACTAATAATTGATATAGATTTAAAGTACCAATTTAAATGCTTAACTTAAAGTGGTCCAAAAGATATCGATCAAATCAAAATACATAAAACCATAATTGTTTGAAGACTTATGAATTTATAATAGTGCTTTTTAATAATCTATTATTTCTATATCAAAAATGCCTTAATATAAGGATTTTATATACTTTTTTTCTAATAAAACATTATTATGTGCTTTTTACTTTAGAGCCTAACGCAAAAAAAAAATATATGTTATCAATTAAAGAGGTTCTGAATATATGAATTGAATTTATAAACACCTTAATCTTAAATAAAAAAGAATCTCATTCAAGAAAAAAAAAATAGAAATTTCTTCCTGTAAAGATAAGGAATTGTGAATTTAAATAGATAAATCCAAACATATAAGATAGTTGGTAACATTTTAAATAAAGATATAGATTAGAGTCCTATACAACTGAAATGACAGCAAGGGAAAAAAAACAATTGGAAATTGAAAAATAAAAAACCAAATAGATAATATAATATTTACCGCACTGTCTACACTAACCAAAAGCAAAAAGACACAAATATATGTACTTATAACAGTTTTGAAGGGAAAATTGCCGTACAATTACACCGCAGACTAATTTGCTTATATATATATATATATATCTCTTACAACCGTACTAGCCAAACTCGGCAGCTGTGAGCTGTCCAACGGACCCATCAGGTTACAACACCACCTCGGATAATTGGATTGGACGAGAGGGGAAGGAATAGTAGATCGTATGTGTCTCTTGGACAAGGTAGGGGGCATTGTATTTTATTTGCTTCTTGCACAAGGTTCCCCATGGAAACAAAGGAAGATGTTTGTCCCAGGAACGGGGAATATAATCATGAAAAAAGGAAGCTTCCTCCGTCACTGATTGCGTTTAAGCATCTAAAATTTTACAAGTAGATGGGGAACAAAGTTAGTGAGCATTTCTTTTTGTATTAGTAGTGGGATTCTCATTCACAACACCACCAACTAATTTCATGCACACCTCACCTCCGGTAGCCATTGGACCCAAAATTCGCCTTTCCAGTTCCAATTCCCCTCATCGACTTTTTTCTCGGGGAAAGTTTATTTTTTGGGTCTGAATGCTTTGTGGGTCCCCAACACTAGCCATTATCAGTTTTTGCAGATAATAATCTTGATGATGCTGTACTTTATCTCCTTGTTGTATATCTTGATTATTCATTCTAGACTCCACGAGACGTGGGTAAGTAAAGTTTAGCTTTTCCCGTCCAACGTATTTGCTGATATGTGCGTGTGAAAACATGCATGTCTGCAACCTTTTTTATGATGTTCTGGTAGTAGCGGCCTTTTGGAGCTCATAGCTTCAATATTATATTACACTGAAGCCATGATTTGTATGTATTATCTTCGTATATTTTTCTTCATCTCTAGACTTACTACTGCATCGTCTTATAATTTTTGACACGTGAAAAACCACTGTTTTTCCATTGTTTTAGTTAATTCAAAATGTTTATGATACCAAAATCTTTTGTAATTACTAACACTTTGTTTTTTGGGTAAGATTGCTGCCAAAGGAAGAAGTGGGGGAAAAAACGGAAATAACTATTAGCTGCCAGGGAGTGAGTGGGATCGCTTAGGATTAATTTGTAAATGGTGCATGATGCTGTTGATGCATCCTTTAATCCCTTGCCTTTCCTATATGATTGTATATATTCCTTATTCACAAGAAACGTTAAGGTTAGAGTAAATCACACTATATAGGAGATTTTACACGCGGTCTACGCAGAGATATATATGGTGATTGGTTTTTTTTACTGCAACCGTGCAACCCATGGAGCATATTTAGATAGTCATTTATGAAGATTGAAATTTCTTCTGTAGAGAATCAGCTGGTGGAGGTGAAGGAATACAGGGAACACCATACTCAAAAACTATAGATCACATGGCTGAAACTTATCCTGCTACCTATGTCTATCTAATGCTGTCAGTTAATTTGCTCGTGCTTCTATCTTTATTCAGCAGCTGTTTTGGCTCCAATAAGCCTGATGTGGAAGGTATACTCCTTATAGACTTCACTTGAGATGCTGGCTTATCTGCCCTTTTGTTTGGGAACAATCTGGCATGAGTTATTTCTCAAATTTAGGTGAAGAAAAATGACGCAGGACATTATGGGTTCTCACTTGCCTTATGATGAATGTTAATACTTAATTGCGGTTTTTTATTTCAATGGGGTTTGCCTGTTAAACAAACAACCTACCTTAGGGATAGAAGGATGCACTAAAATTAGATCTATTCACCCATATGTTTTCTGGATATTTAAAAAGCTAAAGAAATACTTTAAAAAAATGGTTGCAATCTGTTTTTTATTCAGCTTTGAGTGCTCAGAACTGGCCAGTTTTCATAGGATGAGAAGTCAACTTTCACACCAATCAGGCAGTTTTCTGGTTCTAGGAAATATGTCCAACTTCTACTTCAAATGCTCAATCCTAAGTGTTCTTTTTGTCAAACAGAATGCTTTGATCTCTAAAGTTTGTTGTATTTGTCATGCTTCCTACTTCGCAGAAGAACTTGATCTGTTACTTGTTGGTAGTATTATCTACATCCGAAATTAAAATTAGATTGATCATGGTTCTTTTGCAATATGAAGTCTTGTGGAATAACTGTTAATGTTGCTATGCAAACATTTTTGTTTCACTGTGATGCAATTCCTGAGTATCCTCAGTCAAAGCTATAACGAGTAAATTACTAATTAATATATGAATGAAATTCAAAATATTCCCAGAAAGATTGATGGAATATCAAGAGTTTGTTGTTGTTTCATCGTTCTGATGAATAGACTTTCCTCCTTCCATGATGTTTCAGGTGAAGCTTTAGTGGAGTTCCGGACAGCTCTGAATGACTCCAATAACAGAATTGCAGATTGGGACTATAGCTTTGTCAGCCCTTGTTTCAGTTGGTCTCATGTTACATGTAGGAATGGAAAAGTGGTTTCCCTGTTAGTATTAAATTCTCTTCTACATTCGAACCTACGATTTCATTTGCTTCCCCTTTTGCATATTGAAAGGACATAGTAGAACTTAGGCACATTTATCAACTCCACTTTGTGAATCTAGTTAATGCAATTTACTGAGTGTTATCTTGCAGGAGC
Source organism: Nyctanthes arbor-tristis (assembly GCA_963692815.1). Taxonomy (NCBI): domain Eukaryota; kingdom Viridiplantae; phylum Streptophyta; class Magnoliopsida; order Lamiales; family Oleaceae; genus Nyctanthes; species Nyctanthes arbor-tristis. Next base: position 10,190 of record CAVNYN010203983.1, on the reverse strand, counting down.
TTGGATTCTAGTGGATTTTCAGGAACTCTTTCACCGGCAATAACAAAGTTAAAATTTCTGGTTAGCTTGTAAGTATTTTCCTTCTTCCTTTTGCAATGACCCTTTCGACATGGATACAGAACACTAGAATGGACTAAACAAGAAATGAAGAAACTGATGGCAATCAGAGATGCAATGATCCGTGATAAATCTTGCATATACGCTGGGGAGCTCTCATTTAGTGCAATCACAATACAGCATGTTAGAACACAGAGAAGAAACTAAAATTGGTGTGGGATCGTTGCAAAATATTCAATTTATTGGACTTTTCAAAGTTTTGTTGAGTAAAATTGTGAAACAAGATTGCAGCCAACTAAAGGTGTATGGAGAATTAACATTTGCCTGCGTCATATTTGATAAAAAAAACTGGAAGGATTATCATGGCACTTGAAGCATATCTCTTCTGGGATGTCTATTTGTGTCAATTTACTTACTTGAGTCACACCTTATGTGCTCTTCATCTGTGCAGGGATCTACATGATAATAATCTTTCAGGTCCCTTGCCTAATTATCTTGGAAACATGTCGCATCTTCAGAATTTAAATCTGGCAAACAATAACTTCAGTGGCTCCATTCCGGCAAATTGGGGTCAACTTTCCAACATGAAACATTTGTAAGTCTGCATATATGCATTAAATATATGATCATTTGTACTTTATAAGAACTTACTTATTTTAAACAATTTATATATTAAATAATTTAGGGCTATATCTTGCTAGAATTCTTATTCTCATGTAAAGTATATGTGTACTGAAGTGAGAATTCTGGAAATGCATCAATCAGGGTGCTCAGTGGAAATCACTTAAGTGGACCTATCCCTGAATCGCTTCAAAATATGACGGGCTTATTGGAACTGTAAGAAGCCTCTGAGCACCTTTTTACCATGTAGTAGTATATGTGTTTTGAGGGCCGCTGAAGCTTTCCCATGTTTATTCTACTAGTGAATTTTCTTCTTGCAGGAATCTTTCATCCAACAAATTGACAGGAAAAATCCCTACAAAGCTATTTTCAACGCCCAGCTTCGAGTAAGTTTGTTTCTCATTCCCTGTACTTTCGACTTTCAGCATCCAATTTTTCTGTAGAACCAAAATTTTGGGATCAGTATGTTCTATTTAGGCCCTAACAACTGCATGCAAGGTTAAAATAGGTGTTACAAAGTATTTCCAGCTTCTTTACATAATTTTTAAATATTTGTTTCGTCTATAAGTCCAAGAAAGCTATATCATGCTTCTTGAATTCTTGCTAAAAAGAAGAAATAGGCATGCTGGGAACTGTGATTCTGTCTTCATCAGCCTATATTTTTGTTTTGTATTGCTCATTAATTTGGAAATTGGCAAGACTAATCCGTAAGTGAAATCCTGGTTTTCGGGAAACATTTTACATACTATGCCATAGATTATGAATTTATTTCTCTCTTTATTGATGTAAGGTGCGAGACTTGATTTTGGGAATACTTTGAATAACTACATGAAGAATGAACTAGAATTATGATATTATAATCAGATGACACATATTCATATTCTAGAAAGAGCTATTGGGATGAATCTTTAAGGAACCTGTTGAGTGTTGTCCATGACAACACAGTGAGGAAAAGGAATAGTGTCTGGTTGGCAGATAACTTATGTATGCATCAATTCTGCTTTGTTAACACAAAGTTATTTTCTCTTGTTTTGGGGGCCTCAACTACTTCAGTTTCTATCTTACATATCACATCTCAGCTTCACAGGCACAGATCTTACATGTGGAAACAATTTCCGGCATCCTTGTGTTCCAAATTCCTCCAAGCGAGGTTTGCTTTTGTTTAATTTCACGGTGATATTCCCAATTTTGCTCTAATGTTATTCTTCCTATGGGGAGGGAAAAGAATGACCCTGGATATCAATGCAGTTTCTACTAGAAAATCAAAGGTTGAAGTTGCTATTACCATAGCAAGCATTTGTGCATTTGCTCTGCTGTTACTCGGAGCCATCTTAGCCTACCGATTCCATCGGGAGCACAAACTGAGGGGTGATGAATTTGTTGACGTGGCAGGTAAATTTTAATGTGACATCGACATCGATATGGTTTTTCCTCTCTCTCTCTCTCTCTCTCTCTCTCTCTGAGCACGGCATAACATATGAGACATTGCTCGAGAGGTATTGGCGCTCCACATGTTCTTCATGTCAAATTTAAATCACTGATGATAAATAACTATTTCCTGTATCTCTTACTCTTTTCCATTTTAAAGGTAAGATTGGGCTTCCTCTTCTTATACACAGAAACGAAAAACTTAAACAGAATAAGAAAACAGTCTAATGGTGGTTTTGTCTCTTAATGCTTTTAAAGAATTTTATCCCTGCGATTAGTCCACTGTGACTTGCAATTCTCTTGGGTGAACTTTTGGGTCCAACGGTTGATAGAGTAAAGCAACATATTGTTGAACCAAAAACTGGATCCTTGAAATGCATGCATTTATATATACACGCATTTCCAACATTTCTGTACTTTTAATTACAGGAAGGCATTTGTCTCTTTGTTATACTTAGAAATTTATCTGAACCCCGGTGGTACTGATTTGCATGGATTATATTTCATTTAGGTGACGATGAGTGCAAAATTTCCTTGGGACAACTCAGAAGGTTTTCGCTGCGTGAAGTACAGCTAGCAACAGATAATTTCAGTGAAAGCAACATTATTGGACAAGGGGGCTTCGGAAAAGTATACAAGGGTGTCCTTTCTGACAACACACGAGTTGCTGTGAAACGCCTAATGGACTACCGTAGTCCTGGTGGAGAGGATTCATTTTTACGAGAGGTTCAGTTGATAAGTGTTGCGGTTCACAAAAACTTGCTTCGGTTAATTGGATTTTGTACAACCTTCAAGGAGAAAATCCTTGTTTACCCATTCATGCAGAACCTAAGTGTTGCATATCGCTTAAGAGGTACTCATGAAAGCGAGCTTGTGTGGCCTAGTTGCTCAGTAATGGTATTTCTATAGGCTGAGGTAGCATACAATCTGAAGACCAATATAAAAGTCGGAAAGAAATTTTATGAAAATGCATTTTATAGTCCCCCACCCACCCAAGTAGATTCAAATTGGTTAAAAATGATTTCTTGGAACTACCTTTCAGTTCAGGCAGAAGTCTTTCTACTCTTCACTACTCAATATTTCAAAATAGCCACTGCTGGCAGTACTCTGCAATACAAGATTCTATGTCCTTGTGATATGTACATTTTGCATGTATGTGGTTTTAGAGAATAATACTCACTATACCTCAAGAAACGTAGTGGTGTCTGGTGAATGCTCTTGCATTCTCTTGAGTTCTTAGTCACTTCCATTTATTTCTTATACTTCGTTATTGTGAGTAAAGAGCTTCACTGAAAACATAAATCTTTTGAGTTTGATAGATTTAAAACCTGGAGACAGAGGACTGGACTGGCCAACAAGGAAACGGATAGCTTTTGGTGCAGCTCATGGCCTGGAGTACCTTCATGAGCATTGCAACCCTAAGATCATTCACCGTGATTTGAAGGCCGCAAACATCCTTCTTGATGATGATTTTGAAGCTGTCCTGGGAGACTTTGGATTGGCAAAACCAGTGGACGCAAAGCTTACACACATTACGACTCAGGTGCGTGGAACTATGGGACACATTGCCCCTGAGTATTTGTCTACAGGAAAATCTTCTGAGAAGACGGATGTGTTTGGGTATGGTATCACCCTTCTAGAACTAGTAACTGGCCAGCGCGCAATAGATTTCTGCCGCCTTGAAGAAGATGAGGAAGTACTGCTGCTGGATCATGTAAGTTCTACTGCTCTATTTTCTGGAATTAACCTCTGCAGTCGTGCTTTCTTTCTTACTACTCATATTTGTGGACTAGTTTTCGCATCAAATTCTGCTATCATGTTTTCTTTATACCAATATATTTTTGCACTAGTTTTATGAGGGCAAACTTTTATCCAGTAAATGGTCCATTTTGGCTAGAAGATTTTCTAGTGCTTCTGTTTGGGAAAAAAAAAAAAAAACTATGCCTATATTGAAAATAAATACAGGAACAAAGTCAAAACAGGTTGCTTGACCTCCAGTTCTCATCATCTGTGCCGAAATGTATCAATATAAGTTAAAAGAACTGTGACAAACAAATAAGCCCCTTTTGCATTCTATTCTTAGCCCATCAAAAATATGTGGAAGTGACAGCTTTAACCAATTTCACACCTTAGCCCATCAAAATATGTGGAGGCGGCTGCTTTAACCAATCCCTATTTTGAAACAGAAATAGAATGCTAACAGGCTTATAAGCTTATTCCATGTATTCCTCTCCTTTATCTTACGTTTGGATATCTTTGTTCTGCTTGCTCCAATTATTCCAGAATGAAATATGTATGAATTATGATTTCCTGATAGTTATATTGATTTAATTTCAGATCAAAAAATTACTAAGAGAGAAAAAGCTTGAGGAGATCATCGATCAAAACTTGAAAAGTTATGATCCTGAGGAGGTTGAGACAATCCTCCAGGTTGCAATGTTGTGCACACAAAGTTCACCAGAAGATCGCCCGAGAATGAAACAAGTTGTCAACATGCTGCAAGGAGTGGGTTTGGCTGAGAAATGGGCGGAATGGGAGCAACTTGAAGAAATAAGGTATCAAGAATTCTCCCTCTTCTCTCATCGGTTGCTTTGGGCTGAGGATTCATCTTATGACCAAGAAGCTATACAGTTGTCACAAGCCAGATAGAAGTTTCTTCACATTGACGACAAACTCAGAGCTTCCTACTTAACATATTACCTAATGCCACAATTAAGCTCAGACTCTTTATCTTTTGGCCGATGTATTACATATAGTATGTGTGTGTATAAAACTGTTCCGGGAATTTTCAGCCTTATGAGCAGCATAGACAGGGAGCAAGGTAAATAGCTTGTAAAATTATAATCTTGCTCCTTCTTTCATCTTTTATAACAAACAAATTAAACAGTGTATTGCTGGTTGGAACTTGGAAGCAGTAATTTTGTGGCATGATATGGAGAGTTTGACTTTTAGTTCAGGATTATAAATGTAAATCATGTGCTTGATCAAATAGCTTAGCAACTCCATCCACATCAACCAAAACCAACCCCCACCACCTCCACCCAAAAAAAAAACAAACAAACAAACAGAGGTTGTATATATATATTCACTTGGAGCCTCCTGTTATACCCATATGCAAGGGATACAAATGTTGAACTACGTTTTGCTCTAGAGAATGTAGAGACCTCAATTATCATATCCAAGTGATAGTCAGTTCGCTAATTGTTTGTTTATAATTATATATGAGTCAGTTTATATATACTTGTTATAGTAAAGCCACTTTTGTAGAAGCTTGTCGATAAGTTTTGAAAAGTAAGAGTTCGAATCCAAATCAAACTCTTCAACTTGCTAAAGGATAAAGCTTATCCTTAAGAGTTCAAAACCGAATCGAACAATCCTATTGACTAAGTCAAAGGCGGTGTAAGATTACTTAATGGTTAAAACTTGAACTTGACAACTAAGCATGAGTTGTAAAGGAAGAAGAAGAATTCAAGTCGAACTTGAAGACCGCATAGCTAGCGACAACCAAGCACGAGTTGTCCACGAGTTGTCTATGACAGTTTAATTTTCTTAGAGATTAAGAAATGAACTCTATAAATAGGGCAAGAGTTCATAAGCTTTCATAGCCTATTCCTAGAGAAGAGAAAGAGGAGTTTTAGAGAGAAAAAAGAGAGGTTTCTCCTAAAGGTGTATTCCGGTTTTTCCTTCCTAGAATAGAGTTGTTTTCTCCTACAATAAGAGAGAAATAATCCATTGTGTTCTCCTTATGTGTAGAGAGAAGGTGTTCTAATCCTTTTGCAAGTATTGAAATTATTCTACAAGTTTGCCCCTTGTTTATTGTTCATCTATTTTTCTTAGTTTCCTCATTTCAACTGTTGCAAAGTTTGCTAGTTCTTCAACTTTCTCCACAAAAGGTAGCATCGGAATCTAAATCGATCCTAACAAGTGGTATCAAAGCTCCAGGTTCATTATTAATTCCGTGCTATAGTGAGGTTTAGTTAGTACTAAAGAAGCAACAAAAATCATGGCAACGAAGTTTGAAATAGAAAAGTTCAACGGGAATAATTTCTCGTTATGGAAAATGAAGATGAAGGCAATCTTAACAAAAGAAGATTGTTTGGAGGCAATGAGAGAAAGGCCAGCTGAGATTACAGATGATAGCAAGTGGAAGAAGATGAACAACACTGCTATGGCAAATCTACATCTAGGCCTTTCTGATGAAGTTTTGTCCAGTGTAGAAGAGAAACAAACTGCAAAAGAGATTTGAGAGACCTTAACAAAGTTATATGAGGCCAAGTTAATACACAACAAAATCTTCTTAAAGAGAAGACTCTACACTCTTCGGATGGCGGAATACGCTTCAGTAACGGATCACATCAACATAATAAATACACTATTTTATAACCTCTCAAAGTTGGGTTACAGAACAGATGTAAATGAGCGTGCAGAACTTCTACTTCAAAGCCTACCAAATTCATATGATCAGCTCATCATCAACCTAACCAATAATGTTCTCTCAGACTATTTAGTCTTTAAGGATGTTGCGGCCACTATTTTAGAAGAAGAAAATAGGCGGAAGAATAAGGAGGAGGGGTTGGCAAACTCACAACAAGCAGAGGCTCTATCGATGATGAGAGGTAGATCAATGGAACGTGGTTCTAGTGGGAGTCAAAGTCACGGTAGATCTAAATCAAGAAGTAAGAAGAGATGTCACAACTGTGGCAAGATAGGGCATCTCAAGAAAGAATGTTGGAGTAATAAGAAGAATGTAGAGAATAATACAAAAAGGCCTCAAGGTAACGTCGCAAGTACCTCAGAAAATGGTGAAGTCCTATATGGCGAAGCAACTACAAAAGGCAAATCTCGCTTTGCTGATGCTTGGCTTATGGACTCAGGAGCCACATGGCACATGACATCTCAGAAAGAATGGTTTCATCAATATAAGCCAGTTTCAGAAGGATCAGTGTTCCTGGGTGATGATTATGCTTTGGAGATTGCTGGACTTGGTACCATCAAACTAAAACTGTATGATGGTACAGTTTGTACTATCCAAGAGGTACGACACGTGAAAGGTCTCAAGAAAAATCTTATATCTCTGGGATATTTAGATGATCTCGGATGTAAGATTGAATGTGAGAATGGTATCATGAAAGTGATAAAAGGTACGTTTGTTGTAATGAAAGCTGAAAAGATAGCTCCTAAACTGTGGATGCTTAAAGGAGAGACAATACAAGAAGGAGAAGCATTTGTTGCATCGAGTAATTCAGTAGAAGAATAAATGATGTTGTGGCATCGCAAGCTTGGTCACATGTCAGAAAAGGGTTTGAAGATTCTCACTGAACAAAAGCTTTTCCCGGGGCTCAAAAAGGTATCATTACCCTTTTGTGAGCATTGTGTTACTAGTAAGCAACACAGGTTGGAATTCAGCAATTCGAATGCCAAAAGTAAGGATGTTTTGGAGCTAGTTCATTCTGATGTTTGGCAAGCACCGGTTACATCCCTCGGAGGTGCAAGATACTTTGTATCTTTTATAGATGATTATTCGAGGAGATATTGGGTGTATCCAATCAAGAAGAAGGCAGATGTGTTTTTAGTTTTCAAAATCTTCAAAGCGCAAGTTGAACTTGAATCCGGTAAAAGGAACAAATGTCTGAGGTCAGATAATGGAGGTGAATATACTAGCAATGAGTTTGAAGCATTTTGCAAACAAGAAGGCATCAAAAGACAGTTCACAGTTGCATATACTCCTCAACATAATGGAGTAGCAGAGCGGATGAACATGACATTGTTAGAAAGAATCAGAGCAATGTTGAGGACTACACGACTAGCCAAATCATTTTGAGCAAACGCAATGAAGACCGCCTATTATGTGATAAATCATTCTCCGTCAACAGTAATAGACTTGAAGACACCGACAGAGATGTGGACTGGTAAGCCCGCTAATTATTTGCACCTTCATATATTTGGATGTTCTGCATATGTGATGTACAATTCCCAAGAAACATCGAAGCTGGATCCGAAATCCAGAAAGTGCATTTTCTTGGGGTATGCTAATGGTGTTAAGGGGTATCGCTTGTGGGATCCCACTGTCCACAAGGTAGTTATCAGCAGAGATATAATATTTGCAGATGATAAGCTACAAGAAAAGGACATTGATAGCACTTCAAAAGAAACAACAAAGACTACTACAATTGAGATTGAAAATAAACAAGAAGTAGATTCTTCTAAAGCAACACCAGAGCACGAAGAAGAAGAACAAGCTGAGCTTATTGCTCTAGAACTTAGAAAGTCGACTCGAGATAAGAGACCGCCAGTTTGGCACTCAGATTACCTTATGGGAGGCAATATTGCATACTGTCTATTAACAGAGGATGGAGAGCCATCAACTTTCCATGAAGCTATAAATAGTCAAGAAGCTTTTATGTGGATGGCAGCAATGCAAGAAGAAATTGAGGCACTCCATAAGAACAAGACTTGGGAGCTTGTTCTACTACCACAAGGAAGAAAAGCTATTGGCAACAAATGGGTTTACAAAATAAAGCGAGATGGCAATGACCAAGTGGAGAGATACCGTGCTAGATTGGGGGTAAAAGGATATGCCCAGAAAGAAGGTATTGACTTTAATGAAATATTTTCTCCTGTTGTTCGGCTTACAACAGGTAGAGTAGTCTTGGCTATGTGTGCTATATATGACTTGCACTTAGAGCAGTTAGATGTCATTTCTTCATGGAGAACTTGAAGACGAGATTTATATGCTCCAACCAGAATGATTTGAAGAAAAAGATAAAGAGAACTTGGTTTGCCGGTTGAACAAATCTCTATACGGTCTAAAACAGGCGCTGAGGTGTTGGTATAAGAGATTTGACTCCTTCATCATAAGCCTTGGATACAACAGACTGAATTCAGATCGTTGTGCTTACCACAAGAGATTTGGTGATAGTGATTTCATCACTTTACTGTTGTATGTTGACGACATGTTGGTAGCAGGCCCCAACAAAGATTGTATCAAAGAATTGAAGGCACAGTTGGCTAGGATGTTTGAAAAGAAGGACTTGGGACCAACAAACAAGATTCTTGGGATGCAAATTTACCGAGACAGAAGTAATAGGAAGATTTGGCTTTCTCAGAAAAACTATTTGAGGAAAATCTTGCGGCGCTTCAATATGCAAGATTGTAAGCCAATTAATACCCCTCTTCCTATTAATTTCAAGTTATCCTCAAGTATAAGTCCTAGCAAAGAAACAGAGAGGATGGATATGTCTCGAGTACCGAATGCATCAGCAGTGGGGAGTTTAATGTTCGCTATAATTTGTACAAGACCAGACATTACACAAGCAGTGAAGCGGTCAGTCGATACATGGCAAATCCTGGTAGAGAGCATTGGAATACAGTAAAGAGGATCCTGAGATATATCAAGGGAACCTCAGATGTTGCATTATGTTATGGAGGATCAGACTTTGTTGTCAGAGGCTATGTCGATTCAGATTATGCAGATGATCTTGACAAAAGTAAATCCACTACAGGATATGTGTTTACTCTTGCTGAAGGAGCTGTAAGCTGGGTTTCAAAGCTGCAGTGTAACGCCTCATTTGTTTCTCCTTCTTTAATTTGGTAAATCTACTTATTATAGATAAACACTCAAGTGCATTTTTCTTTAATGAATTAAACCATGGTTTAATTAGCTTTCATATCGTTTTTGAGGTTCCCAAAGTAACTTTATAATCACATCATACAACATAAGTTTTAACTCCCATGGTCCTCTTTCAATTTCCATTTTTATGGGATTAATTAGGAAGCAAGTTTGGTTATCATTTATTCATTTTTACCACACACTATATCAACTTTTGCATAAAGAACAAATTAGGTTAACAAACTTATTTCATTCATAACTTGCCGAGTAGTGGGATTGGAAAACCTTTACATGGAAAATAGGTTTCCAATCCATCCAAAAGTTATGTATTATAGTACACACCAAAAGCTACATATGTAAGTATCTAGTTTATTCTACTATCATGTTAACATATTAAGTAAAAAACATAGGTTTGTCCACCATAAACCTATCATGGTAGAGATGGACATGAGTATAGGCACAATATACATTGAGT
>CAVNYN010203980.1:0-46719 GCA_963692815.1 Nyctanthes arbor-tristis | reverse complement strand
TGATTAATAAAAAATTTGGTGTAAATATAATTTCTTCTACTATTATTATTTTTTTATTTTTATTATCACAAGATATTTTGACCAAAATAAATTGGACTTATCTTAAAGGCGGTTTCATCAACTTGTATATGGATTTTGAAAATCGATTAAGAGATGTCCTCAATCCAAATTTTGGTAGATTCTCTTAGATCTATAGATTTTTATAAAAGTAATTATTATATTACCATCACAATAATTATTTTATCACCACATTTTTGTTATTTACTTAGATATCCATATCCATTGGTAAAGTTACACTAGTAACTTTTTCTAATCTTTTAATCTTCTCATTTTTATTTGTATCCTTCCGGAATTCATTATCAACTGGCAGCAAATTGAATTACTCCTTCCTTTTCAGTTTGACAACCCCAGTTTTAATTCCTTCAATTTTCATTGTTGGTGGTAATTATTGATTTCTTCCTTCTGTTTTCTTCTTCTTCTTTTTTTTTTTTTTTACTTATTTTGGCATTTTGACAAAATCATGAATTTACACTGCCACATTTGTTGCATTATTTTCACTTTCAAATAGAAATTTGCAATAACATTGTTCCAAAAAAAAAGGAAAGAAATCTGCGATAATAACAAAAATGCACTTTTTTTATCTGATAGAAAGATACATTAACCTTAATTTAATTGATAGACAAGTATGACGAATTTATAATTGGTGAAAGATGGAACGGGTGTGGTATCCAAATTTTCATTTTTCTGGCAATAACATGAATTATTGAAGATAGTTTCCTGGGGTTTAGGTTGTAGAATGCTTGAATATTGATTGTTCGTGGTGGAAGGAGAGAAAATAATATAATAATGTTTTTGCTCTTTTTGTTTTAAGCTAGTTGTATATCCATGCGTTACACGAAATAAAATAATTAGCTAAAAAATACTTGATAATTTAAAGAACCAAATAATCACAATTTTATTGTGTATTATTACTCACTCATATACACATGTTACAAATAATTACAATTTATTGTATATAATTCTTTCACTTGGTACAAAACTAATTAAATTGTCATTCATGGAATAGTACTTTAAACTAATAAAAATGAGAATTAATGAGAAAATTTTTAATGTGAATTTAATTTCACGTTGAATATGAAAACTAAGAAACTGTAGAAAAGAGAGCATGCAAAATTTATGTATAGTCCAAAATTATCATACACACATATCTTTATTCAATAAGATAGTGCAAGGAATCTAAGAAATATTTAGAGTATGGATGATATTCATTTATCAAAATAAATTATTTACCACATTCATTCTTTACCATATATTCTTGAAAAAATTATTTTTCGCATATCTTCATATAGTGTCATACATTCTCCAAAAAATCAATATTCACTAAATCCATTCTTTAAAAAAAAATTCTAAAAGTACACACCCTCCTATTACAAAAGACTCAAGGGAAGTAATATTACAACAAATAATAAATTTATGTGACTTACCCCTGACATTAATTTTTTACCACTTTCCACTCTAAAAAGAATTAAAGAATTTTTTATTTTTGTTCTAAATCATCATCATCAAATAGTATTATTGTATCCCATCAACTTAAATTTTTACCTATATATAGGTTTCCACAAAAAAATAATAAATTAAGTAATGTAGCAAAAATATAGCCATATGCTTTATGACATGCGGTTTATTATATTGAACTAAATTAAAGTAAAAGTTTTGAAACTGATTTAATTTTAAACAATTTTCACTGTAAAAAAAATTAAAAGAATTTTTTTATTTTTATTCTAAATTATCATCATCAAGTATTATTACTATTATATCCTCTCAACTTAAATTTTTACCACTATATAGGTTCCCACAACAAAATAATAAATTAAATTATATAGTAAACATATAGCCATATGTTTTATTTTATGACACATGGTTTATCATATTGAATTTAATTAAAGTAAAAGTTTTAAAATTGATTTAATTTTACTTCTTTATTATTATTATTATGCCATCAATCTCACGAGTATGTACTTAATCGAAATGATAAGAAAATCTCAACAACCTAAGACTTGAAATTTATTTGTCAACTATTAGAATTTTAAAGATATATAAAATCTTTGAAGATAGCCTAAAAACTAACAAAATAGATATACCAAACACTAATGGATAACAAAATGGTGATTATATTGACAACACCACCTGTTTTACTAAACACACCACACTCTAATTGTGTTTAATATCCTTCATTTTTTCAAATTTTTAGATTAAAGCATTAATATTTTGTTTTTGCCATATTTTATTCTTAATTTCAATTGATTATCACATCTTATATGTAACAATGATGTTCTTCTAAAAATTTTGGTATAAGAATCACTTAAAGCTTTTAAATAAGTCAAAAAAGAAAAATCCGTAAAAGTAAATTATATATTTTCCTATAATTCTAAGACATATGAATGAATTTTTTTGAACAATAACCATTATTAAGAAACAAGATATATAAAATTTAATTAAATGGTTCATAAAAAATGCAATAAAATTTGGTGGGACACAAACTTCACAAGCTTTAAAGATTAAGGATCATCAGTGTAATAAAAATGTGGCGTAACTATAAAAAGGTGTAGTGTGAATATATTTTCCCCATAACAAATAGAATAAGATTGGAGATTAATTTGGAACAGTTCGAATGTTCGAAAAATATAATATTGGAAATTAACTTGCAATATTCAAACTTATATACGTATTAATATATGTTAATATGAGAATGTGTATACGATTGAAAGCATATAAAATAAAAGCATATATATGCAGGATAGTATATATTTTTTATATTTATTTATTTATTAATTATTTTATTTATTTTTTTAGAAAATATCTCGACTCGAAAATCCAAACCCGAGATATGACTTTTATTATATATGTTATAATATATATTATAATTACGTATATTATGTATATGTGTATAAAATAAAAACATATATATAAGATATTAGATATTAAATTTAAAGCTTAATTAATTGGAAATGTGTGTGTATATATATATTATTAAAATAAAATAAATAAAAAAGGCATATATAAGTAGGATAGTAGTTTATATGTGTGTATAAAATAAAAGGGCGGTTATATTGATACTACATTTTTTATAACCGTACCACATTTTAATTGCATTGCTTCACCTTAACTTTTACTAATTAATGCATATATCTTTTTTGTCACAATTTTATTCTCAAAATTTTATTAACTAGCATATTTGATATTTGTTGAAACTATCTGTGCAAAAATTTAGTTAAGAAAGTGACTTATATATATTAATCTGTAAATTATAAGAAACAGTTAAGTACAATTATTTAGTTTTATTGATAATTTAAAAATATAAAAACAGAAAATTTTGGACAAAAATTATTCTTTAAAACAAGATGTACTAATTATGTAAAAGATCTTAAAAGAAGAATTTAACAAAAATGATGAGGATAAATGTGAAAGTAAATAATGTTCAGTAACTATTTATATAATTAAAATGTGGTGCATTTATAAAAAATAGTGGTGTCAATATATTTGCCAAAGTAAAAACATATATATAAGATATTAGAGATTTAATTTGAAGCTTAATTAGTTGGAAAAAATGTGTATATATATATATATATATCATTAAAATAAAATAAATAAATAAGAGGCATATATAAGTAGGATAGTGATTTTGGCGGAGATCGGAAGAGCTCCATATTGCCACTATCCTACTTTAATATATATAAGATAAGATAAGATAAGATTTTAAAAGATGGGTTATAAATGTAAATTTAGTATGGTGTTTTTATTAAAATCGTAAATTATTTGTGGTGGATATATAATGTGGTGCGGGAAATATTTTTTGTCGAGGGAATATAATTACCCTTTTATAAATTTGAATACAATTCTATATAACTAATTCTGCACTTGTGCATTGCATAGGAAGATATATTTTAAAAGTAAAAATACGATAGAAATCAAAGTTACAAATATTTACAAAGAAAAAAAACAATATATATTCCACGTTGAGTTCAAAAAGAATAATCTCTAATACTTTGACCAACTTAGTACATGCTTATGTCAAACAATCAAAACAATAGAACTAATGAGCAGTCAAAATTACTTGGATTCAACTTGCCCAAGATATTAATGACTTATCCAATCATGTAGCAAACATTTTGAATTATAAAAAAAAACCCCTAAGATGAAGTAAAAGAAACTGGATAACCAAACTACTTGTGAGGCTAATTGAACTAATTACTCCAATTTAATAGCTTGTATCACTGTTTTACAAAAATAGTTAAAACATTCAAAAATAGTTAAATGAAATTCTTTGAATTTTTGCAAGTGGTTTGTATTACATGCTAATTAAAAGCGTGAACGAATTTTCCTACATAACACACCCTCCCAATTCCTCATGCATACAATAGCAATCAGATTTAGTTGTTGCCTACTGTAAACTATTTGAGACTGAAAAAACTGAATGGATGACATAGGGAAACCTAATCAAGGATCGCAACGTTCCCATTCATGCATTCAAAAATGCATAAGATCTACCTTTTCCATCAAAATAAAATATAAATTAAAAAGAAAAACTCTATCAATTGCATTCTATGAGCTGCATGATTTAACATCAAAAAAAAAAAAAAATATATATATATATATGGGCACACATCTTTTGATGGCACATATGGTACCATACATGTGTACTAGATCATTTTTACACATGCTGTTAAAAAAAAAATGGAAAAGAAAGAAAGAGAGAGAAAAATATGAAATATTTCCATGTAAAAGAATGGTGCATTTCCATCAATCAGGGAAATCCATTACATCAACAAAACTACAATTGTTTAACTTTCTGGCCTAGAGATGCTTCTTCACCATAATTATCATACAACTAGATTTTTCACCCGATGCATGCGTAGAGATATAGTGAAAAAGTCAAACATCAAAAGTAGTTTAATAAGAATTTAGATACTTAATATCATAAAAGAATATCAAAACTATGACTTTTATTAATGCAATTTATATTGTAAAAGGAAGTCTTGGATCAAATGGTATTAGAGTCTTTCTTACAGTAAAAAATTTGTCACCTACATCTGATCCAGATAGAATTTTTCCTAAATTATGCAATCTCCATATCCTGAGATTATAAGTCTCTTGTCACTATACAATGTAGTCGAATGATTAAAATTCCTTAACAATATACCAGGAATACTGATTTTTAACTTCAACTTATTGCAAAAAATTCTAGAGTATCGTATCGCATTCAAGAATTCAGATTTTTAAAGAGATCGGTAGAAATTGTTGTTAGAATATGATGAAATGATAGCATGACTATCTCTATGATGCATGGCAATCGGTTAAAATTTATTTAAATGCTTTGTGAACCCTAAAATTATTCTTTTACTTTTCCTCTTTAGTAAAATGCGTCATTTAGAATAATCATTTTCTTATTATTTGATGCTATAATTTAATGATGATAATGTAATAATATAGCGTTAACAAAGTGACTTTCTTGTAATTACATATAACTTTAGTGATATAATTGTTGAAAATTAAAGGTAAGATACCTAATTCCTATTAAATTAATGTTCTTAATATAATTATTGACAGCTAAATATCATTTACCCATTTGCATGTAAAGTAAAAATTCAGTGATATTTGATACAATTAATGTTGTCATAATTTATGTTTTTTTCCTCAGTGACAACGGAAATAAAAATGTATCTCGGATAATTGATAAAATAAAAGATATTCATATAACTTATTGGATAATTGCTAAAATAAAACAGATTCATATAACTTACTTTGACAATAAATTTTGATAGCAGAATTCGGGTTGTAAAGAGAGCCGGCAAAACTATTGAAAGATAATGTAGTCAGTTGGATAAAACCCAAAACATATTCACATGACACAACCCATTTTATTCATATATGTATTTATGCATAATTGCATTGTAGTATTGTAAAAGAAAATAATGTCATATTTTATATTGTACCCGTGTCTATCCTAGATGAAAAGTTGAAAATAAAAATAAAATATAGCTATCACTAAATACAACAAATGAAGTCTCTTAAAAGACGGAATACCAAGATACTAAAAAATATCATGCAATACTAATGTCATTTGTCAATGGTGGAATCGAAAGAAGTCTCACCCATGCGTTGCATAGATATGTGCCATCGGATTTGCATAACAAAATCAGTAAATATACAATTTTGATTTAGTATTCGATGTATTAAATTAATGTTTTACTAACAACATATTAATAGTTACCCTTTCATGTACTCGATTAATGATTTACTATATTTTACTTTTAAATCATTTAACTTATTTAATATTATTAGTTAACAGTCTAGATAAATTTGATCATGCAAGGATGGCTAAGTGTCCACATCATTAAAATATTTTTAGTTTATAATCTTTTTAGCAAAAAATTTGTAGTTTATAATTCATAAAACAATGAAAATTAATTAATGAATAAGAAAACTTAATTGAAAACCCATGTTAATGAGGAACTTACTTGATAACCTATGTTCATTGGATAATAAGTTTCTTTCTAGAACTTTTATTTTTTATGAATTGTCTTAATTAAACTGAATATTTAATTAATTATACATATATATATCGTTAGTTTAGATTAATTGAATATTATAATTGTAATTTTTTCTTAATATTTCCCTCTATACGTGTTAATAATTACAAATGTTTTTCTTTAAATGGATAAAATTTTACACACTACAATTTATTTATTTCGTAACTGTAAGCTAAAAACAAAGTGTGATTTTTATAGGAATTTTTGAATCTCGATAAGATAAACTTGAAGATAGTAATACAAAATAATATTCTTCTTCTCAATTGGACTAATCAATATTAGAGAAAGCTAATTAGTATTCAAATAAAAGAGAAAGAAAAATATTCACATTCATTTCAGGAATCTAACCAGATCGGGGAATACATTTTGTCAATTCTACTTTTCATATGAAATTATAATATTAATTAAATTAATTCTTTATTTCTTCTATAAATCCAATTTCATAGATTTATGAATTTAGAGACGCTGCAGACAAAATGACTTAAAATGTTGTAAAAAAACTGACTTATTAATTAGGATAATAGCTTGTGTAATTTATTTCTGTACAAAATAAAGGAAATTTTTATTTTCGATTCTTATAGCTTTTTATTATTATAAAAATTAAAATAGATTGATTATGATTTTCCTGGTACACGTAAGGAGAAGAAGGTAGAAGGGGAGAAACATTTATAATTTTAAGAATGAGAGGGTTATTTGTGTCATTTTAGTTTTGACCATTTTAGTATATTTGAAAAATTGGTGAGATTAATAAAAAAAAGTAGTGTCACTATAATTAGCCTTTAAGTATATATGTAGTTAATAATAATATTTTCTTCGAGTGAAAACACGTGAGAATAATAATATATAAACGAAAATTATTAACAAATAAAAGAGTTGGTATAATGGTGAAGCGTATTACTCTTAACATGCAGGTCACGAGTTCAATCCTTTATTATTATATTTGTAATAATTTTTTTAATTAAAAGTGACAGCTGGTGTGGTATGTCATTATAAGCAATTGTGCCAGATAAAGCTTTAGGCGGGAAAGATTTTCTAATTACGTCAGATGAAATTGTAATTGCGCCAAATAAACTGTCATTTAATATATATATATATATATATATGGGAAACTATATTTCTTAATCCAATAATTCTATTGATTAAAAGATCTCTTGCTTCGGAAAGCCTCGAGATGAATTCAAGCAAGGCCCTCCAACATTGAAAAAGAACATATCTAGAAGAAATTGGGCCTGCAACCTCTAACTTGTTATTTGAACTTCCATAAATAACATCCGTTACTCTCACTGGTAAGTCTCATATATATATATATATATATATCTATATAAATAAAGGCACTTAAGTTGCCTTCTAAATTTTCCTACCTATTTCAGTATTGTAACTGTCGTGGTTAGTCTTTTGAGGTATCTTTTGTGATGTGACTGCACTGCCTTCTGTCACATCCATTTGATTTTTGGGCTAATTGCACTGTTTTCCCGAGCCCAAAATCAATTATCTTGTATAGAAAAAAGTTTTTAACTGCAATTGGGCTGAAAATCAATATTTAGGCTAATAAA
This sequence comes from Nyctanthes arbor-tristis, assembly GCA_963692815.1. Lineage (NCBI taxonomy): Eukaryota > Viridiplantae > Streptophyta > Magnoliopsida > Lamiales > Oleaceae > Nyctanthes > Nyctanthes arbor-tristis. Next base: position 38,576 of record CAVNYN010203980.1, on the reverse strand, counting down.
AATTATGTTACATGCATTCCAACTTCCATTTTTATATAGATTCAGCTAAATAATTTTATTTTCTTAATCTGATGTGGGATTTCATCTGCCTTAAATCATATATCTTCCATTTTAATTTTATAAAGTACACCCTCAGTCGTTGTTACATATCAACCCGATGTGGGACACAATTCAATTATCTTTGGAAATTGCATTTCTAATTTCCACTTTTATAACACTCAATATTTTTCTATTTTGTTATGTAATCTGATATGGGAATCTGTCATCCTAATATGCACATATTATTACATATATTTGTTTTAAAAGGACATTCATATTAGATTTGTGTTTATTAATTATTACATGGATATCCCTTCATAGACAATTTGTAAAATTTCCAACCACACCTCTAAAAAAATTAAAAAAATCTATATCTATATATATGTATATATCAAGGCACTTAAGTTGCCTTCTAAATTTTCCCGCCTATTTCAGTGCTATAATTGTCGTGGTCAGTCTTTCGCAATACCTTTTGTGATGTGACTGCATTGCCTCCTGTCACAGCCCACTTGATTTTTTGGCTAATTGCACTATTTTCCCGACCCAAAATCAATTATCAATTATCTTGTATAGGAAAAAGCTTTTCATTGTAATTGGACTGAAAATCAATAGTTAGGCCTATAAAAATTATGTTTCATGTATTTCAACTTCCACTTTTATATAGACTCAGCCAAATAATTTTATATTTTTAATCCGATGTGGGATTTCATCCGCCTTAAATCACATATCTTCCAATTTAATTTTATAAAGTACACCCTCAGCCGTTGTTTGCATTCAACTCAATGTGGGATACAATTCAATTCTTTTTGGAAATTGTATTTCTAATATCCACTTTTATAAAACTCAACATTTTTTTATTTTATTATATAATCCGATGTGGGAATCTGTACATCATAATATGCATATATTATTATATATATTTTTTAAAAAGGACACTCATTTTAGATTTGTGTTTATTTGTTATTACATGGATATATTTTCATTAGACAATATTATATTCTTAATCCGATGTGGGATTTCATCCGCCTTAAATCACATATCTTCCATTTTAATTTTATAAAGTATACCCTTAGCCGTTGTTTGCTATCAACCTGATTTGGGACACAATTCAATTCTCTTTGGAAATTGCATTTCTAATATCCACTTTTATAACACTCGACATTTTTCTATTTTGTTATGTAATCTGATGTGGGAATCTGTACATCCTAATATGCACATATATTATATATATTTGTTTTAAAAGGACATTCATATTAGATTTGTGTTTATTAGTTATTATATGGATATCTCTTCATTAGACAATTTGTAAAATTTTCAACCACGCCTCTAAAGAAAAAATAAAAAAAATAAATCTGACCGCTCTGAGAAAAATTCCTGATTCCTCCCCTACTTTTTCCTCCAATTTTCATTGCAAATTCCCTTCTCTTTCTTCGTATCTTTCACTTTCGAGTGCCTGAGGATTCTTATTTCTTAATCTACTGTTCTAATTGTTAAATCTCTCTATGCTTTTGATTATTTCCTAATCCGATGTTCTAAAATCTCTACCATACGTATTTTAATTCCCTGAATCAACGCTAAAATCTCTGTGATAATGCATCTTAATTTCCTAAATCAATGCTAAAATCTTGACGATTTATTTTCTTTGATAATGAGGAGTTCATATGGACTTGGGCTATTGATTTCAGGGTTCAATTGGTTGAGAATTTGATCTAGAGGCTGCGGTAGATTTAAGAATTTGGTCTAAATACTTAAAGTGAATTCAAAAAGATATTAAACAAGTGGATGAAAAAATTAGTTGGATTGTCCATTTTTAAAAAATTCAGTCGTTTGAATTAAAACTTTCAATAAATCTCGTAACTATTTATTTTTCTGAATTATCTTTACTATATGAATTCAATATATGACACAATCTCTCTTATTTATAGTGCAGATCTATTAGTTCATAAGAAATTTTAGATCTTATTCTGTATGGATATTATATTGTCATCGCTTTAGTTGACTAATACAAACTAAGATATGTTTTTTTCTATCTCGAGTTGGAATCGTACGCTTTACTTCAAATATTTTTCCTAGGCACATACATTCTTTATTTGTGGATTCTTTAGATGGGTTTGGCACAGTTATTTTAACAAAGGACGTGAATATGTCTACTCTAATTTCTGTTATATAGATCTTATCTAATATTATTGTTATTTCAAGTTTCCATAGGTATAGTCGTTCTTGGCTAGGGAAAGTTTTCGTGTTTGACTCCTATAGTGGCAGTCATGCTACACAGATGAGGATTGAAGTCCTGTCTTTTTTGCTTTTAAATTACATAGAAAATTTTGATGTAATATCTGGTATCCATGTTTTGTGATGCTTTGAAAGCTGCTTTGAAAGTATATGTTTGAAAGCTTCAAAGTTTTTTTCATTTCTCCCTTAGAATTTGATGTTATTAAATGATGATCAAGTGTTGTTTGCTAATTTTTATGTTTTATGCAATTATGGCATGGTAGAAAATAAAATAAAAAAACTTATAATGAAGCACTAGAAGTTTTTAAGTATAATTGGTGGTGTTTCGCGATCAAAGTTGTAATATTTTGAAAGCTAAATCACTCATTTATTATTATTATTATTATTATTGTTGTTGTTGTTGTTGTTCTTGTTGTTGTTGCTTTCTTATCTTTTACAGGGAGATATGAATGGGGAATTCATTTACGTTCTCAAAAAGTTGGAGAATACAGGATTTGAATACAACTGGCTTGAGGGCCACGTGTTAGACTGAATTTCTTACTATTTGAGCATAGTATTTAAGTTTTTACACTTATTTTTGAATGATATAGCCTTCAACAAAGAGCAATCGTAAGGATTGATTACCCAGAATCTAGAGTTTTAATTTAACTTGATGGATCAAGAAAAGACTCACTTTTAAATTGGGTTCTTATTGAAATTTTGATTCAACTAATGTGTCGGTAGCTTTTCAAAGTATCCACTGAAATCTTTGTTATTTTTGAATAAGTTTCTTATTTTTGCCTTCATTACCTCTTTTTTGGTAATCATATAATGTACAAAATCGGTTTTGCTAGCTATATATATTTTGAGTTTTTTTAACGAGTTGTATGGAAATATTTTATAAACATCGTAAATATTATTTGTATATAGGTAGGTTGTTGGGTATTATTATAGGTTTAATTAGAACATGTTTGCTAGGTTCACATATATGATAAAAGCTGTGTTTATAAATTGGCCCAAATTATTATATTATTATGTCAAAAAAATGTTAAAAAGAAAAATGAAAGATAAAATGACTTGGTGCTAAATGTTTTAGTTTAATCCCTTGAGAAAAAGTGGGGAATTACAAATGCATTCTAACAATATTAGCTTTTGTTAATTTCCTCTTATATTTAGCAAGCAATTAACCCACTTAATTATTAAATAAACAGTGCTATAGCCAATATATTTTAGAATTTCACAATATACCAAAATAAAAGGGAAAAACTTTATTAAGATACTATATGATCAAGCCATACCATATGGTGTCAGATCGAAACTAATTGTTTGACACAAGTCTATCATCAAGTTGAACAATATATTAAAGATTATTCATTTTGAAAGTACAATGCAATATATATTGGATTTTTTTCATTTTTAAATATTCGTTACTTGATGGTCTATTCCATTTTTACTTATCATTTTTAGAATGTCATCCTGTGTAACGCACGGATGCAATATTAGTTTAAGATTAAGCCATGATGCCACATGATTAACCAAAGGTGCTCCACATTTAACAACCTGCTTACTAGTATCATCAATTAAGCTACTTAAAATTCTTCACGTGTTTTTTGCACATCCTTTGGCAATATATATACACACAGACACACACTCACATATTAAGAGAGGATAGTTTCCTCTTTTTATTTTCCCACCTATTTCACTTTCTTATTCAGTCAATTCCATCATAACCCTTCATTTTAGCTTCTAATCTTGACCTTTGATTTTATTATTTTCCTTTTCCATTTTTTTTATTTTCCGCTTCCCTTTTATTTATCCTTTTCTATTTTTTAAGATTTTCCTTTTATTAATTTTTCATTTTCCTTTTTTCATTTCATTACTTTCCTTTTATTAATTTTCTATTTACCTTTTTTGGGTTTCATTCAGTTCAAGATATATTTCTTTCATTCCTTTTCGTTCTCCTCATCCTCAAATCTGTACCGGCGTCGAAGTATTCCCATATATGTTATCTTTATCTTTTATTCCAATTCAGGTAATTTGCTCCAATCTTTGTATAAACCCAAAACCCTAATTTAAATTTACTGATTTTTATATATTTGATTGATTCGTTCGCCCTAATATTTAGGTAACGAAAAATTATTTTTGGGATAAGCATCCGCCCAGATTTAAATTTACCTTCTCGGATTAGATAATTCCGAATTTATGTGAAATCGTGTCATACATGATTACCTAATTTCGATGGAGACCACGCTCGAGCTCAGATCTACAATATATTAGATTTGTACAAATCGCGTATATTATCCTTATCTTTTATTCCAATTCAAGTAAGTTTCCCCAGTCTTTGTATAAGTCTGAAACCCTAATTTAAATTTAGTGATTTTTATATATCGATTGATTCGTTTGCCTAAATATTTAGGTAACAAAAAATTATTTTTGGGATAATCATCCCAAACGATTTAAATTGCCTTCTCGGATTAGATAATTCCTGATTTATGTGATACAATATCAGCCCAACTATATTCGGGCTTCTTTCATTGCTTATTTAACATGGTATAATAGGCAAATTTTTTTAGCACCTTCGTTTAATAGTTCTACTATGAATTAGTTATTGTTCCTCTTGAGTCTGCATATTTGTCCCTGTTTGTTGTCACTATCAAATGGCTCCAGTGAAGTTTACTCTGGGTGAGGTCACAAACAAGCTTCCAAAGAATGTAATTTTCCTTCTAAGTCTGTGTAGAAAATGGTTTGTGCTTTTTCAAAACAGAGACCTTGGCATTAGGGTTATTGAGTTGGTATTGATAAGGAGCAGGTACTTTTAGACTTTGTTCTTTAATTCTTTGTTTAGTTTTTTGTATTTGCAATTTTCTATACTATGAGTTGGTCCATACATGCTTGAAATCTTAGAGTTATATGGATGTATCATATTGAGATTTTTAAGTCTGTTGCCATCTGTGATAAGATGCATCATAATGTTACTATGATTATCAATTCATGTGATTTTTACAATTTATATAACAATTTTTGGTATTGTTCTTGACTTTAAATGTCTTACATTAAGATTTGCATGTATACTTTTTATATTTACAGGGACCCAGGATTTACATTTCGGAGTTCCATGACCAGCTTGAGGAAAATGGTTTTTATGCAATAATGCATTTTAATTTGAAGGATAATGTTAGCCAGTAGAGGGTCCTAACCTTATTGGTAATTTGACCAATAAGGATTCGCTTTGTAGTGATTTTATTGCAACGTAATTAGTACTGTAAAGCTAAAATATGATTTTCCTCTTTTATGTTTATTGATATATTTGGATCTTTTTATTTCAGATATCATCAAGGCATTTAAGCCTCCACATGGGGCATTCTAATATCAAGATAAAAAATCTTTGAAGCTGTTTGGGTTTTTAAAACTTTTCCAGGGATTTAATAACACTGCCTTTTGATTGTTGCAATACAATTTTCTGGTTTTATTTTTTTATATATGGGGTGCATAAGACATTTACACCCTAATTAATGATTTTAAATGGATTCATTTTACGGTTGATGATTTCAAGTTTGTTGATTGTTTTATGATTCTTATTCTCATATTGTAATGATAATAGCCGGAGGATTATTGGATTAGCTTATAGCTTATTGGATTATAGATTTGTTAGCTTTCCTGCGTTTGGTTTCTCCGTTCTCTGTAGTTGCAGGTTAATCTATTCATCGAGTTAATGGACATGGAATGTCATGCCCCCGCTAATTCTATTCAGCGAGTTAATCTATTTAGGGCCCACTAACTTCCGCTCGCCCACTTCACCCCAACAGATTGGAGTCCTACATCTCTTACCATAAAGTGCTTTATAAGGAGCTATTTTAATACTCAAATAGTAGCTATTATTGTAAGCAAACTCTATCCAACGCAAATTAGTGTCCCCACTACCTCTGAATTCAAGAACATAAGTTTGGAGTATATCTTCCAACGTCTGACTAGTCCTTTCTGATTGACCATCTGTTTGCGGGTTAATTGCAGTACTCAATTGGACTTTCGTACCCAAAGCACTTTGCAACCTCGGCCAAAACTGTGATGTAAATCACAGATCTCTATAGGACAAAATAGAAACTGGAGCCCCATATAAACTAACAATCTCATCAACATACAACTTTGACAACTTATTTAAGGTAAATGTAGCCTTGATTGGCAAAAACCTCACAGTTTTCGTTAACCGATCCACAATTACCCAAATGCTATCATTACACTTTGGTATGAGGAAGGCCAAATAGGAAGTTCATAGTGATGTGTTCTCACTTCAACTCTGGGATAGGTAAAGGCTGTAAAAGTCTCAATGCTTTTTGATGAACTGGCTTTACTTGTTGGCAAACAAGACATTTAGAAACAAACTGCGCAATCTCTCTCTTCATGCCTGCCCGCCAGTAGTGCTCCTTTAATGCATGATACATTTTTGTGCTACCTAGATATATCGCATAAGCCGAGCTATGTGCTTCTTCTAATATTTCATTCTTCAACTATGGAATATTGGGGACACACAACTTGCTTCCCATAACTAGCGCACCATCCTATGCAATCTAGGCTTCAATGTTCGTAGTGCTATATCCACGAACTGGGCTTCCTTAACCTTATTCACCAAGGTAGGCCTCACTTGGAAGGTAGCCAAAATTGCCCCTGACTAAGTGGCTAATAACCGAGCATTCAATTTTCTAAACTTACAAGTCAAGGAAGCACATATTGATTTCATTTGGTTTAAGTAGCTACAGGATCTCCAACTAAGTGCATCTACAACCAAATTCGCTTTTCTTGGATGGTAGTCAATTCTGCAATCATAATCCTTAATCAGTTCCAACCAATTCCTTTGCCTCATATTCAATTCTTTCTAGTCAAAAATATACTTCAAGCTCTTGTGGTTTGTATAGATTTGGCATTTCTCGCCATATAATTAATGCCTCCAAATTTTGAGAGCCAACACTACCGCCTCCAATTCTAACTCATGAGTAGGATAGCTCAATTCATGCTTCTTCAATTGTCTTGGAGCATAGGCTATGACCTTTCCATTTTACATAAGGACACATCTCACTCCCTGACGTTAAGCATCACTACAAACCACAAACTCTTCACATGAAGTAGGAAGTGTAAGTATAGGAGCAGAAGACAATCTATTTTTCAACTCTTGAAAGCTTTTTTCACACTCATCAGTCCAAGCAAATTTGGAATCCTTCCATGTCAAGCTGGTCAAAGAGAGAGCGATTTTGGAGAAACCATCTTCAAACTGACGATAATAGCTAGCTAGACCAAGAAAACTCCACACCTCTGTGACATTTCTCATTTCACCATTGCCTCAGTCTTCACAGGGGTCTATGTAGATTCCTACTGCTGAAATTATGTGTCCCAAAAACACAACCTTGTCCAGCTAAAACTCATATTTCGAGAATTTCGCATAAAGCTGTTTTTCCCGCAACATCTATAAAACGATTGTAAAACGATCCTCAAATGCTCTGCATGCTCATCATGATTGCTGGAATAGACCAGTATATCTTCAAACAAATCTATCCAAGTAAGGATGTAGAACCCTATTCATCAAATTCATAAACGCGGCCGGAGCATTGGTTAACCCGAACGGCATAACCAAAAACTCATAGTGGCCATATTGAGACCTAAAAGCAGTCTTCGGCACATCTATATCTCGAATTTTTAGCTGGTGGTACCATGAGATTAAATCAATCTTAGATAAAATCGTAGCACCTTAAAGCTGGTCAAACCAGTCATCGATACGAGGTAGGGGGTACTTGTTGCGAATGGTAACCTTATTCAATTGTCTATAATCAATTCACAATCTTAAAGTGCCATTTTTCTTCTTTACAAACAAGACTGGCGTACCCTATGGAGATGTACGAGGCTTGAAGAAACCCTTGTCAACTGATTATTGCAGTTGTACTTTCAACTCTTTTAATTGAGATGGGGCCATTCTATAGGGTGCTTAGGAAATAGAAGATCTACCAGACAAGACATAAATAGTAAGTTCTATCTCTCTATTTGGTGGCAGTGCTGCAAGATCATCTGGGACATATCTGGAAAGTCTCGCACTACTGGTATATCTTCAAGTTTCAACTTACTGACGTGGGTGTCTATCACGTGGGCCAAAAATTTGTGAAAATCCTTTTTAAAAAGTCTTCGAACATTGATGGTGGATATCAAACACGATGGAAGAACCTTCCTATTGCCCTAAAAAATCATTTCAAGTTCTCCGTGTCTTCTAAAAACAACTTCCTTTCAGAAGCAATCAAGAAAAGCATGGTTTGTAGCCAAAGTCCATTCCAAAAATAATATCGAAGTCATGAATATCAAGTGGAATAAGGTTGACTTTTAGTTCACAGTCATTTACATGAATCGCACAATCCCTATACACATCACTAGCTAAAAGAAACTTCCCTATGGATATAGATACCACAAATCACCATCTAAGAGTTTTGACATTTTATCCGTATATTTAGTAAGTGCATAAGAAATAAAAGAGTAGGTAGCACCCGAACCAAATAGAGTACGAGCATTTTTACCAAAAATAGATAACATACCCATAACAACATCTGGCGACTCCTCAATCTGCTGCTACGTCATTACAAAAACTCTACCTTAGGACTTAGGACACCCTCTTCTCTGACTAGTACCACCGTGGCTTGCATATGTGACTGTGTCCCACTGGTTGACCCTGCATTACTCATCACCGTATTATTTCTATTATGATGCTGTCTGGAATCATTCACCTCAGTATGTGGAAGGGCCATCCTTGAAGTACCACCCGGTTGGACTGTTGCTAGGCAATCCTTTTTCAAGTGTCCCATTTGGCCACAATGATAACAACCACTAGTGTCCTTAAGGCACTCACCCACATGGAATTTTCCACAAACTTGGAACCACTAATGGAAGTAGATCTTTGGTAAGAGTTCTGAATATGTGAATGATCTTGTCCTAGTTGCTGTAATGAACTCTGGCTATGTCTAAATCGTCCACTAGATCCAGAACTCTGAGATTTGGACTTGAAACTCCCTGAATGCCTAGCACCTGACCAACACCCCTTCTGATCCCTTTTTTACTGTCCACTGGATGTTCCTTTCTGACTATTACCACCTAAAGATATCATCTGTACCATTGATTTTGTCTTTCTAAAATCACTGTTTCAATTCTAGAGCCGCTTCTACTAGCTCACTGAAACTATGATGCCTATGTCCCGTCACCATGGCCTTAATCTCCACTAGCTATTTGATGCCCAGCCAGGTAACTTACTCGGCTAGCCCAGTAATTTCTACATCCTTTTAACGTTTATACTTTATAGTGTGGTTTTAATATGGTGTATATACATGTGATGTAGGGATTAGGCCCGAGAATCGGGTCGGGCGAGTCGCTTTTGGTTCGGACCCGAACCCGAGGCGACTTCAATCAGTTCCTATTTTTTCGGGTATCGGGTTTGGACTTTTTTTTAGCTTACAAATTTGGCCCAAGTTTTAGGCCCAATACTAGGCCTATGTTTATTATGATATTTGATTTAGGGTTTTCAGACAAGAATCAATATACAGAGGGAGAGAGGGAAAGACGGCGGAGGCAGATATATATATATATAGAGAGATGGAGACGGCGATGGCAGCGGATCGAGTAGATGGCAGCGTTAGTACCAATGTGTAGCAGCATCACCAACACACAGTAGTAGCGGGAGCGGGAGAGTCGGTAGTAGCGGCACTGACAGTGGAACGGAGGAAGATGTAACTCTAGCCAGTACATCCAACTCCAAGCAAATATTTCTATCTTACTATATAGTGTCTATTTAGAACTGATAGATATTTTTAGATTTACAGATCTAAAGTTATACACAATTCTGGATCAGTTCAACAAGCTCTTTTGGTGAAGAATTCTTTTTTTATTTTTTTTGGGTGAGGAATTCTGGTTTAGTGGTTTTATTGGGAAATATATATATATATATATATAATATATAAATCTGGTAACCCGAGTTGTTAACTCGAGCCGAACCCGATCGGGTTGGCTGAGACGGGTTTACCGGGTTGACATGGTGTAACCCAGTACCCGACTCAACCCGAGTCGAGTTATCCATTTTCTCACCTGCCGTCCGAACCGCCCAATCTCTTAACCCGACTCGAACTGACCTAAAACAGGTCAGTGGGGTCAGTTTTTTGGGTTTCCGGATCGGATGCCCAGCCCTAGTAGGGATAGAGTGTTCAAACAGTTTTAGAGGTAAATGTGATAACTTCATCTACAATATAAAGCTTAATTTGTTGAGTATATGCTTCTTACGCGCTATATGTGAATGTTGCAAGTTTGTTTACTCCAGTGCATTAATAGATTGATATTATTATATCGTGCATGATGTGTAACACGCCAAGTATGCATACATTGATCATGTGGATGATTAGTATACGTGAGGAACATGTCATGATGTGGTGAGTTGTGTATTGGTGATGCTGTGAATGATATACGTGAGATCCCCATATAATGCACTGTTTATGTAGCCGTCTAGGTAGATATACCACCTGGGACAGTGTACCCCTCATGAGTGTGGGGGCTAACCAGGGTATATATATTGGACGCAGTATTGGGGACCGATGGCCTACTGTTTGGGTATATATACTGTATGCAGTATTGGGGGCCTGGCTATAGATATGATATGGCCAGGCCTTGTCTTTTGATATTGGTTAGTCCTTGACAAAGGTCAGTGCAAGGTAAGAATTCCTTGGGAACAAGGCATGTACACGCTGTACATATTAACATACCTTATTTATGACGACCTCGCACAATGTTTTATACGTGGGACACGGACCCTGTATGACTGATTAGTTGTGTGTGGGAGCATCAGTTTATCTGTCAGATATCATAAACACATGTTTACTGAGTCTTTATAGCTCATATAGTTGCTTTGTACTGCAAATTTATATGTCAACAATGCAGACCATTGGAAGTTAAAAAGCGGGTATGATTGAGATACGTTGAATTATGCCGATTTTATTAGGGTAAATAATGCTATTCTGTTGTGCCAAATAAAATAGTATATTGTATTTTTCTCAAAGGGGCGGGTTGTTACATTATCTTAAGCAGTTTTAATTTTGATTGATTTTCTTAATTTTTAGTTTCAATTTATCTCACACCATCTGATTGCTTTCAGACTGACTCCAATATTTGCCAATGTCAGAAAATCAGACATGTCATTGAATTGAAAAAGCTAACAGTTTAAGGTCATCAGACCGATTTTTCAATTAAATAATTGAAAACAAATTAATTTTTATCTAAAATAATGTTGGAAGGGAAAATAAAAATGTGACTTTGGGTATAAAAATGAATCATACATTTGGTTATTTAGTGAAAAGTATTAAGATTGTATACCGATATATTAAGTTACTTGGAAAATGGTTACGCATAATACAACCTTAGTTTATGGGCCTTGAGTTTCCAAAAAGTTCAAAATTTTAATGGATAATTATTGAAAAAAAATTATCGCGAACTAGTGATCTATATCCGTCTTTATCTCACATTGTCGAATTGTTTCTCAGATTAATTCTAGTATTCACAAATATTCAGAAAACCAAACCAGTCATCGAACCGGAAAAGCTAACAGTTCAAGGTCATCGGACTGGTTTTAATTAAACAATAATTGAAATAAATTAATTTTTACCTAAAATAATGTAGAAAAAGAACATTTGATTTTATAATTTTTCAATATTTATCATTTAAAAAAGATTGAAATTTTATTTATTTTTTAACAGCCATTGAAAATGTACTTTGGGCATAGTAAGGAAATCTCACATTGGTTATCTAGTGAAAAGAATTGAGAATGTATGCCTATGTTAAGTTACTTGGAGAAGGGTTATGCATAATCGGGCTTTAGCTTATGGCCCTTGAGCTTCTAAAACATTTAAAATTTTAATGGATCATAATAAAAAAAGTTTATTGTGAACCAATGAAACGTATCCATCTTTATCTCACACCATTAGATTGTTTTCTAGATTGATTCCAGTCGTAAATACTCACAAAACCAGACCGGCTATTGAACCAAAAAAGTTAACGGCTCAAGGTCAACGGAACGCTTTTAATTAAATAATTGAAATAAAGCAATTTTTACTTAAAATAATGTAGAAAAAGAACATTTGATTTTATAACTTTTTGATCTTTACCGTGTAAAAAAAGTTCGGAATTTTATTCTTTTTTTAAGAGTCACTGAACGTTGGTTATTTAGTGAAAATAATTGAGGATGTACGCCTATATTAAGCTACTTGGATAAGAACTATACGTAATAGGACCTTAAGTTTATGGACCTTAAGCTTCTAAAAAAGTTCAAAATTTTAATGGATCCGTATTTAAAAAAAAGTTTATTGTGAACCAGTGAACTGTATCCGTCATTATCTCGCACCTTTGGATTGTTTTCTGGATTGATTTCAGTATTCGCAAATTTTCTTAAATGTTTTCCTTCATTTTTTAGACAATTTTTTATCTTCATTAATGAAAAATATCGTATTATGGGTTGCATCTGTATTTTTTTCTTTACACAAACATAAACAATCACATATTGTAGTTTAAGGGCCGTCGAAAATGTGACTTTGGGTACATAAAGGGAATCGCACAGTGGTTATTTCCGATCTGAAAAGAATTGAGGATGTTTGCATATATTAAGCTATTTGGAGAAGGGATATGCATAATAGGGTCTTAGCTTATGAGCCTTGAGTTTCCAAAAATTTCAAAATTTTAATGGATCTTTATTGAAAAAAAATTTTATTGTGAACCAGTGAATTGTATCCGTCTTTATCTCACACCGTCATATTGTTTTCCAGATTGATTCCAATATTCTTAAATGTTTAGAAAATTGGACTGGTCATTGAACTAAAAAAGCTAACGGTTCACGGTCATTGAACCGGTTTTAATTAAATAATCAGAATAAATTAATTTTTACCTAAAATAATGTGAAAAAAGAATATTCGATTTTATAACTTTTTTATCTTTAATGTTTAAAAAAAATTCAAATTTTATTCCTTTTTAAGAGTTATTGAAAATGTGACTTTGTGTATAAAAAGAGAATCCCACATTGGTTATTCAGTGAAAAAAATTGAGGATGTATGCTTATATTAAGCCACTTAGAGAAGTCCTATACATAATGGGGCCTTAGCTTATGGGCTTTAAGCTTCCAAAAAATTCAACATTTTAATGGATTATTATTGAAAAAAAAGTTTATTATGATCCGGTGAACCGTATTCATCTTTATCTCACACCGTGGGATTGTTTTTCAAATTGACTCCAGTATTTGTAAATTTTCTTCAATATTTTCCTTAGGTTTTTTTAGACCATTTTTTATCTTCATTAATGAACGATATCATATTACAGGTAACACATATATTGTTTTTCTTTACACACAAATAAACGACCAAATATTATAGTTTAAGGGCTAGTGAAAATGTGACTTTAGACATAGAAAGGAAATCCCACATTAGTTATTTAGTGAAAAATTAAGATGTATGCTAACATTAAGCTACTTGGAGAACGGTTATGCATAATATGATCTTAGCTTGTGGGCCTTGAGTTTCCAAAAAGTTTAAAATTTCAGTGGATCATTATTGAAAAAAATTTTTATTGTGCACCGGTGAACCGTATCCGTCTTTATGACATTAGCTTATGGTCCTTGGTTTATTTTATCAGCAAATGTTTTGAAAATTGGACTGGTCATCGAACTGGAAAAGTTAATAGTTCAAGGTCAGCGGACCTGTTTTATTTAAATAATTAAAAAATTAATTTTTACCTAAAATAACGTGGAAAAAGAACATTCGATATTATAATTTTTTCATCTTTACCATTTCTAAAAAATGTTTAAATGTTATTCCTTTTTTAAGCGCCATTAAAAATGAGACGTTAAGTAAAGAAAAGGAATCTCACATTGGTTTTTTAGTGAAAAGAATTGATGATGTATATCTATATTAAGCTACTTACTAAAGAGTTATGCATAACAGGGCTTTAGTTTATGGGCCTTGAACTTCTAAAAAATTTAAAATTTTAATGGGTCATTGTTGAAAAAAATTTTATTGTGAACCGGTGAATCGTATTCATTTTTATCTCACACCGTCATATTGTTTTCCAAATTGGTTTCAGTATTTGCAAATTTTTTTCAATATTTTCCTTAGCTATTTTAGACTATTTTTTGTCTTCATTAATGAAAGATATCTTATTACGGGTAGCACCTATATTATTTTTTTACACACAAATAAACGATCAAATATTAGAGTTTAAGAGCCATTGAAATGTCACTTTAGACATAGAGAGAGAGTCACACATTGGTTATTTAGTGAAAAGAATTGAGAATGCATGCCTATATTAGCTACTTAAAGAAGGGTTATGCTTTAGTTTATGAGTTTTGAGCTTTTAAAAAGTTCAAAATTTTAATAGGTCATTATTGAAAAAAAGTTTATTAAGATCGGAACCATATTCGTTTTTATATCATACCCTCGGATAGTTTTCTGGGTTAATTTCAGTATTCATAAATGTTCAAAAAACCGGACCAGTCATCAAACCAGAAAAGATAACGGTTCAAGGTCATCAATCCAGTTTTAATTAAATAATTGAAATAAATTAATTTTTACCTACAATACCGTCTTTATATCATACTGTCGGATTGTTTTTCGGAAAAGCTAACGGTTCAAGATCATTAGACCGGTTTTAATTAAATAATTGGAATAAATTAATTTTTATCTAAAATAATGTGGAAAAAGAACATTTGGTTTTATAATTTTTTTATCTTTACTGTTTAAAAAAAGTTGAAATTTTATTCCTCTTTTAAGAGCCATTGAAAATGTGACCTTTGGCGTAAAAAGAGAATATCACATTAGTTATTTAGTGAAAAGAATTGAGGATGTATATCTATATTAAGCTACTTGGAAAAAGGGTTATGTACAATATGGTCTTAGACTCTAAAAAGTCAAAAATTTTAATGTATCATTATTGGAAAAAAGTTTGTTGTGAACCGGTGAACCATATCCATCTTTATCTCGCATAGTTGTATTGTTTTCCAGATTGGTTCCAGTATTCACAAATTTTCTTTAGGTTTTTTTTATAGATCATTTTTTATTAATGAAAGATATCGTATTGTGGGTAACACCTATATTGTTTTTCTTTAGCTTAAATCTTTTTTACATAATCATGTTTAATCTCCTTGAATTATTTATATTATCTGGTATTATCATGCCGTGCAACGCATGGGTGAAATAACTAGTTTTCTTAAAAACTAGGTAGACAATAAAAAATTATAATTATAAATTATCGAAACTCATTTTTTCTTATCACTATAGTTTTTAAACAATTATTATTCACATTCACGAATTTATACAAAATACAAATGATTAGTATTCAAAGTAATATATTCTCATAATAACGTGTATTTTTCCTTCGTTGTTCTAATTTTTAAAAAATAATTATAATCAATCTCCACAAAAGAAATTGTTAGTGAACAAGATGAAATATTATTATAATATGATATTAATAAATTCAAAATAAATTCATAATTTTTGGTAAAATCCAAATAAGCAAAAACCTTTTTTTCTTTGTCACGCAATTTTTTCTTTTTTTCTTTTTTTTACAATCATATCACATTTACCTTATGCGAAGTAAATGAATGTCTAAAATACAATATAATTTCATAAATTATATAAAGTATAAAATATAATAAGATCTTATTATCTTTGTCCATTTTAGTTTTAAAAACTATGGATTTTTCCTTTATTTTTTACTTTAATGTAAGACAAGGTTAATAAGTTTATTTTTTAATGACATAGTTTAAATATTTTTACTTTTTTCCTTTTTAATCATTGAGTAAGAAGTTATATAACTTTTTTTTTTCAAAATTCACATTCAACTTGTGCAAAAATAAAATAAGATAAAAGAAAAATATTACTAAACATTTAAATTTAGAGATAACATGATACTAGTAATTTTTTAAATGCTTTTAAAATTGGTTATTTGAACTCTTCAAAAAAAAAAAAGAGAACGGTTACATGAATAAAGGTATAAAATTGGATTATGTATTATTTCCTATTTGTTCGTATTTATATTATTTTATTGTATACCAAAATTTATTTATCTCATGGATTGTAGTAAAAAAAATCTATCGAGAGAATATCTGAGATGGTATGAAACTATATTGGTCAAATTTCGCATTGGGGACACCCCTTTAAATTCTCAACAAATTCCATTAATAATCCACAAAAATATATGGTATAGAATTCTATAGAATCTAGTGAATTCTGTGGAATTTTTTTATTAAAATTAAAATCCATGAATTCCATAAGAATCCATACAATCCAAAATTCCATCAAATTCCATATTGATGATACCTCGATAAATATTTATAGCAAGTACTCTTATTGGGTGTTTGGATATGATGAAAGTGCCTTAATCCACAAGAGAAAAGTGGGTTAGTGTCAATAATTCTTCCTTGATGTATTTGCTTATGAATGTGTACAGACAACTGGTAAATTTTCATTTATGATTTATATTGCTTGAATAGTATGTACAATTTGATCAATGTTACTGTAAATGTGTATTCTTACCATTTGGTCAGACGCACTATTTAATCTAACATTGTGTTTATCTTCATTATTTGTTTCTAATCGATTGTCACAGGGAGTTCAAGATGGAAGTTGAGTCATGGGATTCCTTTCCTATATCATGCCATTTACCAATGGAAGTTGCTTCCAATTCACATGTAAATCAAACAGAAACAGTAATTTCTCCTGTTAAAAATTTGGAGCATCACATGTCTTTATCAATACAAGTCCTAACACATTATGTTGGGATGAAATTTGGAAGAAGCAAGAACTTGTTATGAGGATTTCGGACGTCAAAAAGGTTTTCAGATTTGTATTAAAACAACAGCCAAGACAAGACAACACCTAGATGAAATTACAATTGTTAAATGTATTTGCTCACATGAAGGTAAATATTGTGACAGAAAGATTGTTGGTGAATCAAGTGAAATGGAGAATTTCAAAAAATATACGTCAGAAAAAAGAAGAAGTTGCTCAACAATTAAAGGTTGTCGTACTGCTAACATGCGTATCTCATATAGCATGAAGGTGGCTACTGGATTGTAAAAGCATTTGAAGACTATCATAACCATAAATTCGTTTCTCCAATTAAAATGATGAAAATAAGGTCTAACATAAGTATGCCTAAATCAGCAAAAAACCTTAATAAAGATTTCAAAAAAGAGAATATAAAAGTTGCCAAAGTTGTCTCAATTCTTGGTGGTGATGCCATTGGTTTTGAGAGGAGAGATTGTTATAACCACTTGAGCAGTGTAAGGTATAATGAGTTACAAGTTCATAATGCACAACAAGTTGTTACATTTTTTTCAAAAGAAGCAAGTAGAATATCCACAATTCTGTTATGCGATAGAATGCGATGAAAATAGCAAAGAAGTTAATTTCTTTTGGGCAAATGCTAAGTCGTGCAACTCACATCAATGTTTCAGTGTGGTTACATTTGACACAACCTACAGGACTAACAAATATGATCTATCATTTGCTCCATTTACTGGTGTGAATTATCATTCTCAATCTATACAGTTTGGTTGTACATTATTACAAGACGAGACTGAGGTAATATTTGTATGGCAATTTTAAACATGGCTTAATGCAATGAGAGGACAACATCTGTTGACACTGAGTTTTGTAGTGGACCCAAGTCAACAATAAAAGTGTGATGGGATGGTGAGGTAGGATCAGGATTTCTTATTAGTGTGAGGTCCGACGTGAATGTGTGAACGGGAGGAGTTTGATCAGGAGATGAGTTTGGGAGCAAATGAGTATCAATAATTCTCTCTCTCTAGATTCTATATTTTAGGCGAAGAATGCCTCCCTTCAAATGGCACCCTAGAGCCATATTTAGAGGTGATCTCCCGGGTCCTTTGGGAATTTTACATGTTCAGTTCAGTTAAGAACTTGCTTAGTACATGTGAAAGTACAACTTGTTCTTAGTTCTTGTCTTAATAACGTCTATCAACTGTCAACGGTCCTCGGTTTTATTCACGCACTCTATCTTCATCTCGGATGCAAGGTAATCTTGACTGTGCGGGTTCAGAAACACTTTCTGCTCTGGCAATTCTGATCCTCCTTTTCTGGTCTGGCTCTTTTGGTCTGTCTTTTCTGTCGGACATTTCTGATTGGCCAAAATGTACCTATCTAAAGTTTGTTCCTTACTTCGCTATATAAGCTGGTTTTATGATAATTTTCTGCTCAGTTAGTAATTCCAGATCAGAACAAATTTCTGATCAGGTCCATGGTTCTAAAGCTAGATCAGCCCCTTGCAAACCAGAGCCAACAATTGCCCGCTCTTCCGATCTCTCTGACGGGCCTAATGGAGACGATGATCCTAGGATCGCGCTGGGGGCACATCCTCTTTCCGTCAGCTCTGGTTCTTTGAAGCTTTCTAGCCACATGTCACCTTTTGACTGGGTGGTCAACTCTTGAGATTACGTACCGAGTAGGCGTTTTGTTCAAGTCGTCTGAATAGGTGCTTTGGTTGGCCTCTTTTGGGTAATCAACTCTAACTTTTACTTTCACTTTAACCCCTTTTCTTCCTTCTAATTTGGATGCCGAAAATTAGAATAAGGTTCTCACAACCATCTTCAACTCGAAACACAATGGATGGAAGGTATAAGGTCCGATCGGATGATGAAGCTACCAATCTGGATTCCTACTCTGTCGACGTGGCTGCCGCAGATGAAGGGGTTTCCAGATCAGAGGATGAGACTGCCAATCTGGCATCCAATTTGGACGACGATAGAGCCGAGCTTACTTCGGGTCGGGAAATGAGGGAGCCGAAGAGGTTTTCAGGCCGGAAGATAAGGATGCCGAGGAAATTTTTGGGTCAGGTCAGGTCAGGTGGCTGCCAAACAGACTTCCAGATTAGAAAGAGAGGGAGCCGAAGAGGTTTCTGGGTCCGAAGGTGACACAGCCGGGGTAGACATTTAGGTCGGACTTAGAGGTTAAATCTGACGCCGATGGAGGCTTGGGCCCTGGGAGAGCCGGAGTTGAAAAAGATGATTTAGACAACAATAATAGCTCTGCTTATCAGTCACGACCTTATCTTTCACCTGAGGCTGACTAGGGTAATGCGGGTGTCGGTGTAGACGCAGGTGATGAGATTGTTCCCCAAGGCGGTATTCTATGTGATGTCATTCCCCTTCGCGCGGTTCATGGTCCCCGACCACCCATAGCTGGTGATCCTTCCTACTTGGATCAGGATCAGACTTCGGTTGGAATATGATGGGCCACAATAAGATTGAGATCTATGGTAAACGTTAGGCAACTGGAGATTTGGCATGAACAATATGAGGTTCCTTCGGATATCCAATTCGTATTTCCCCTTTATATTTTATAAGATTTTTACTTGTTTGGTCTGAGGCCTATCTGGTTCATTGTTTCTCTCTTTAGAGGACGACATCAGCTACCGTCCTCCGAAAAAGAGGAAAGAAGAAGACGTAGATCAGATCGCCATTGAAGAAAAAATGGAAGCATTAGCTGCTTTTTGTGCGAAGAAAGTAAAAGCCAATCGTCCTACCGCATTAGGAAAATCAGTCCCTAAGGGGTCTAGATTGATTCCTCCTCTGGAGCCTCCTAAGAAGCGGCCTTTTGATCAACAAAGAGCTCCTCCTCCCAAGAAGAGTAAAACGTCCAGTTCTGAGCCTTCAAAAAATCTCAATGCAACTTCATCTGGTACTAGAAAGGACGTGATAGATATTATCTTCCTATTCATGAGGCCAGGGTAGCTGAATTTGGAAATTTATCGGGATGCTCGTTCAGTTGTGAATCCCGAACCGGAGGGTCTGGAAAAGGTCCCGACTAGTGTCAGTGGAGCTTATGAAGTTCTTACTAGGAGTTGGACCAAGAAGGATGAGCTGAAATTTGAAGGGATGAATGCCAAAGAAGCCATCGGTTCGGCATCCTCGCTAGCTGGTCAATTTCTTACTTCTCTTACCCATTCCCATTCTAAGATCAAGCATGTGGTTGACAGCGCTAAAGAGCTTCAAAATGAGACGGAGAAGCTACGGTCTGAACTGAACACTTTGAAGAAAAAACTGGGCAAAACTGAACAGACGTTTGAGAAGAAGAAGGTATGAAGGTTGACAGATCTCCAGAACCATACCTCAAATATGCAGATTTTAGAGAAACAATTTAAGTCCACAATCAATAAACTTCAGGCGGAGCTGGATCAGTCAAGATAAACGGCGAGTGCTAGATATGTCTCGCATGTCAAAGCCTTCTGTAAATCAAAACTCTATGAGGCCAAGATTCGTTTATCATGGGTCAGGAAGACATGCTTAACAAGGTTAAAGACTTGCTACCCTCAGCCGACCTCAATACCTTAATTGAAAAACTTGAGAGTTTGAAGGCCAAGCATGAGCTCAACTTCGCCACCCAAAAAGAAGCCGGTCCAGAGATCATGATGGATGATGAACAACAACAGGAGGAGCCATATCTAGAGGGTACAGAGGTGCAGACCCCGGTGATGCATGCTCAGAGAAACACTGAAGAGAAGCGTTCTGACGAAACTCAGGGGAAATTAGGCATAGCCGACCAAGGTGACAATGCGGATCTGGAGGGTGTTTGAACTTGGGTGCGACGTTATTTTCTTTACTTTCTTTTGATCACCTTTTGGGGACCTCAAGTAGTTATTTCGATTAGCTTTTGTGGATCTCAAGTAATGTTTAAGCTACCTGAACCCAATATCTGCTATCTCACTGGTTTCTGTATTTTTTATGGAGCTGAACTTCACTTTATATTATTTCTTTTTAGTTCATTTTACCACGTGTCTAACCCGTGCCTGGCATCTGGGTGACTTATTTTTAACTCTTCAATCAGTCAAGCAATCTTTAAAATTCACCAATCATTGAACGAGGATCTCACTATGTAGAACAGATGAATCAACTTACCCGTGTCTCACCATCCATTGCAATTCACTTATCAGAGTCACCATTCGTTCAAAAACAAGATCGGAAGAGCGTTACACTTATTCTAGTGTAGCTTCTTGTCGGAAGTCTCCGGCCGATTAGAACCAATTTTTTGGTAGGACATCAGGCATCGTTTGAGTACTTGTTTTTTTCGACTCCTGATCGGTACTTTTTGACCGAACAAAACTAATTTTTTGACAGGACACTAGGCATCGCTGGAGCACTTATTTTTTGTGACTCCTGATCAGTAGTTTTTGATCGATCAGAACTAAATTTTTGGACGGGACATTAGGTATCACTGGATAGGAGTGGGCATGCGGTCAGTCGGTTCGGTTTTGCTCAAAAGCCATCGCCGAATCGTTGCTGTTCGGTTTTGAATTTTGGCCACCAAACTGAACCGGTTGGGTGGCTATGACCGAACCGGACCAAACCGGTTTTTTTTTTTCTTTCTTAAGAATCTAATGCCAAAGCCCATGTTTTTCTTGTCGAAAATGTTAGCCGTAATGCATATACATAGTGGGATTTCTATACTGATTTAAATTTTCAATTTTCAATTTTCAAGCATTCATTAATATAAATACACATGAAATCATTAATCAAACTAGTAATAGTACTTAGTAAATACTAAATAGTAATTCAAATAGCTAAGTAGATAAACTCTTCAAGAGTCCAAACTCTCCAAGCATATAAAGTATAAAACCTTAACTCTTCTAAATATCCAAAACTAGAAGTAGAAAGCACAATTCATCAAAATTAGATGACAATAAATCAATAATAAATCCGCAAATCACAAATCCGTTGAAACTATAAACACATAAAAAATCATAATGCACAAATTCACAATTCAAAAAAGAAAAAGAAAAATCAAATCAATAACTAAGTCCATAACTTTGAATAGGCTAGCAAGTAGCAACGGAAAATTCAAATGTTTAAATTTTAAAGCCATAAATCAATGTTTAAAATATGTCAAATAGTATCCATAAAATCACAACTCAATTCACAACTCTTTGAAGCTCCTCTTTTTTGCATTCTTGTAAGTTCTAACTTGTAAATCAATAAATTGTAATGTCATCCCATCTTGTTCCAAACCCCTGCAGAATGCAAATATGCAATTGAAAAGTTTATAAGACTATAAGTACGTTACATCATTACATGAGTAATAAGATTAAATAAAATGAAGATATTACATATAACAATTAGTTTGATTATTTACCCGTCTTGTCAAGTTGCGAAATCCCATCAACTAATCTTTATTCTCCTGCACTGCCTTCCCCTTTCCATCATCATTTTGAAGTTCTACATCAAGACAAGTAGTTAAGTCCAATTATATCCAACTATTTTTATGATATGAAAAGTTAAAAACTAATATAAATTATAAATACCTTGCGTGGAGTCGGCGACCATTCCAATCAAGATTCCAGCCGAGGGTTTTTTTTTTTTTTTTCTTTTAGTGCCTACCAATTGAGACTTGAGGAGAGTTGAGAAAGCAGCCGACAGCGTTCTTCTTTCGTGAATGAGAATTGAGAATGACTGAATGAGTAATGACACTTCCGATCTCTGAGAATGGCTGAATGATTAATGACAAATGACAATAGCAACTCCAATTTGCAAGTTGAAGCTCGTGAATTCATGGGGCAGCAGAAGTCCACCCAGCCGCCGAAGTCTGAAGAGTTGGAGTCAAGAAGAATATGAGGAGTCACGTTCGGTTTGAATAATTTGTTGTGATTATTAGGTTTGCATGTTTGGTTACAAATTTTTAGTCCTTAATCTGTTTAAATTCCCATGGTTGTGGTAAGTTTGTAACTAACTCAAAATTAAGTCATAGCAAATACGTCCCTCTTTTGGTTGTAAATATTAATTGCCTTGTGGAAAAATTTGTATAAAACTCAACAAAAAAATTATATACCCGGTCGGTTCGGTTCAACGTACTAAGGTTCGGGTCCCTTTCGGTTTCCTCAGTTTGGTTATGTGCATAGTTGGTTTGGTTAGTGTCGGGTCGGTTTGTAACATGGCCACCGTAGGCAAACTGAACCGCAAAGAGCATTACTTCATAACCGGCCGAACTGAACCGGTTAGCCTAAAAAACCGGCGGTCAAGGTTCGGTTCAGTCAGTTTGGTCGGTCGGTTCGGTTTTTTCGGTTATTTTGCCCACTCCTATCGCTAGAGCACTTATTTTTTGTGACTCCTGATCGGTACTTTTTGACCGATCAGAACTAACTTTTTGACGGGACATCAGGTATCGCTGGAGCACTTATTTTTTGTTCCTGATTGGTACTTTTTTACCGATCAGGACTAATTTTTAACGGGCTCCCAAACGTAGTTCGAACAAATCTTTGGTGCGACTTCTGATTGGTCACTTTTGGTCGATCAGAGATTATTTTGTATAGACTTCCAAATGTCATTTGAACAAATTTTTTGAGAGATTTATTATCAGTCACTTTTGTCTGATCAGAGATTATTTTGTATCCGGTCCGGAAAGTTTTTTGATCTAATTTTTTATTTGACTCTTGATCGGTCACTTTTGACAAATCATGATTGATTTCTGACTAATCTCTAAACGTCATTTGGGCACTTATTTTAATGCGACTTCTGGTCCACCCTTTCAAACCGATCAGGATCAATTTTTTATCATGCCTCCAAACTTCGTTTGTGCATCCATTTTGTGTAAATCCTGATCGGCACTTTTTGACGGGTCAGGACTATTTCTTTGTCAGTGATTATTATTTCCAATTTCTGGCCGGTACTTTACAGCCGACCTGTATTATTGAGGTACTGTGCTTGCCCCAATTAGAGTCCGGGCATAAATGGCTGGGCTCTGATTCCTTGTTTCTTTATTGTCTATTTTATGGGTTATGCTGCCTCCATTGGGTTGATTGGGCTTAATGGTGCCAAGTTTTCCCCAATTGGGATCATCGGATCTTGTTAATAAGGGCTGGGGCTTTCATTACCCTTGTCGAATTAATCAGGCTTGGGGAATTTTATTTTCCCTGATCGTCTCAATGAGCCTACTGAATGAGATCCTTGGGCATTGGTGCCCCGGTTGGGCTTATCTGCCTAGGGAATCAAGTTCTCTGATTGGGCTCAATGAGCTATGAGATTTGATCTGTATCTTTGGTACTCCAGTTGGGCTTTCTGCCTAGGGAATCGAGTTCTCTCATTGGTCTCAACGAGCCTTGTGGTTTGATCTGGGGCTTTGGTGCCCCAGTTGGGCTTTCTGCCTAGGGAATCGAGTTCCCTGATTGGGCTCAACGAGCCTTGTGGTTTGATCTGGGACTTTGGTGCCCTAGTTGGGCTTTTTGCCTAGGGAATCAAGTTTCCTCATTGGGCTCAACGAGCCTTGTGGTTTGATATGGGGCTTTGGGGCCTCAGTTGGGCTTTCTGCTTAAGGAATTGAGTTCCTTGATTAGGTTCAACGAGCCTTGTAATTTGATCTAGGGCTTTGGTGCCCTGGTTGGGCTACTCAAGCCTGGGTTTCTGTTGTAGACGTCTTTCACTTTAATCATTGTTGAGCTCGTTTGAGCGTCGTGCTGATGGGGTTAAGTCTTGCCCCGATTAGATACAATTCTTGATAATCCCACTGATAGTATTTCTTCAAATGTTCCGTGCTCCAAAAGTGCGGCAGACCCCTCCCATTCTGATGTTCTCACTTGTATGCCTCATTCGGACGGACCTTTCTATGGATTTTGTAGTGCTGTCGGTGTGGGAAATACTTTTTGAGAACTAGATCTCGTCTTTCAAATTCCTACATCTTGATTTCACCGTGGTAGTACCTCATTTTTCACGGACTGGATAATTTCTTCTTTCCAACTAAGAGATCTTTCCACAGTGCCGAGGGCTTGTTTGGGTGATTTAGTGCAGAGTGCTCTATTTGTATTCCGGTTTGTTGATCTACAAACCCATCGGATCTCAGACATTACGCAATTCTTTGTTTCAATTCTGACCTTCTCACAATACTTTGTCAACTATGGCTCTTTTCTTCCATAGGTTCCGTTGATTTGGTTTAGGACTAACTATGGATCATTGTTTGACTAGTGATTGAGTCATTCTGATGGGCCTAGGCATTTCTAAATATGTCTAGTCACGCTTCACATTCTGCCTTATTATTCGTCATAGGAAATTCGAATCTATGAGCTTGGTTAAGTCTTGTTGAGGTCAGTGAAGTAAATACATAAACACCAAGTCTCGTTACTCATCTTGACTGAAGCTGAATTAGCTACGCAAACGGGATACTTTGCTTTCCTGATGAATCTGTTTCTTAGAAGTTTCGCTACTTCTTTTACTAATATCTCATCTCCTTGTTTGCCATTTTTGTTTTACTTTCAGATCCAGATTAAGTTTTTGACAGCTAGCTTTGATGGTATCCTTTCCATGACCATGCAAAAACATCTAGATTATTACTTTTCAAGTAAGAAATGAGTTTTGACCTTGTTAGCGCTCTTTGGTCTGCACCTATATGGTGCCAAATTTTTCGTCTTGCATCAGTCATTGGCAGTAGGCTCAACCTCATCCTTATGGAAACTAGGACATTGAGCTGGAGGTGGGAGTGGCTGTTGCTTCAAATGTTCAAGCTCCATCTGAAGGAACTCAACTTGCGCCTGAGTAGCTCTAAGCTTTTAGTTGAAGGGTGCATTCAAATTTCCTTTGCCAACCCCTCTTAGTAGTTCCGGGAGAGAGTATGGCTCTCGGCCCGGTTACTCATGGTTGCTTGATTCCTCACCATTTTTCTGAATTGAGATAAGCTGGATGATGGTTTAGATGCTAGTATAGGCCTAGCTCATCACAAAGCGAGGCCCTTCCTCTAGTGCCAATTGTTGACGCTGGGTTTTGTCGTGGACCCAGATCAGCAATAAAAGTGTGATGGGATGGTGAGGTAGGATCAGGATTTCTTATCAGTGTGAGGTCCGATGTGAATGTGTGAACAGGAGGAGTTTGATCAAGAGATGAGTTTGGGAGCAAATGAGTATCAATAATTCTCTCTCTAGATTCTATATTTTAGGCGAAGAATGCCTCCCTTCAAATGGCACCCTAGAGCCATAATTATAGGCGAGCTCCGGGGTCTTTTGGGAACTTTACATGTTCAGTTCAGACAAGAACTTGCGTAGTACATGTGAAAGTACAACTTGTTCTTAGTTCTTGTCTTAATAACGGCTATCAACTGTCAACGGTCGTCTGTGTTATTCATGCGGTCTATCTTCATCTCGGATGCAAGGTAATCTTGACCGTACGGGTTCAGAAACACTTTTGCTCCAACAATTCTGATCCTCCTTTTCTGGTCCGGCTCTTCTGTCCGCCTTTTCTGGTCGGACATTTCTGATTGGCCAAAATGTACCTATCTAAAGTTTGTTCTTTACTTCACTATATAAGCTAGTTTTATGATAATTTTTGCTCGGTTAGTAATTCCAGATCAGAACAAATTTCTGATCGGGTCCATGGTTCTAAAGCCAGATCAGCCCCTTAAGAACCGGTGCCAACAACATCCTATTTGTATCATTATTGATCAAGATCCAGATATGAAGGCAGCTATTACTAATGTTCTCCCTCATTCACGTCATCATCTATGTCTTTGGCACTTAATGAAAAAGTTTGGTTAAAATTATCACGCATATATTTTAAAAAGTCCACTTTCAAGAGAGATATGAAACGATGTATCTGTCTTACATATAGAATTGAAGATTTTGAGAAAAAAATGGAATGAAATGATTATAGAGTAGGATCTAGGAAGTAACAAATGGCTTAAAGACTTACATAAGGTATGTGAAAGTTAGGTTCCTATGTAAAGTCACAGATTCCTATGTACAATCATGGGCTCCTTTTGCAGGAATGAACTCTACGAGTCGCAGTGAACGTATTAATTCATTTTTTGACAGTTTCATTACTACCCAAACTACCCTTTGAGAATTTATTCTTAAATATGATAAAACTTTAGCTTCAATTATGAAAAGGAAGACTTATGAGGATTTTGAATCTGAACACAAGTATCAGATTGTGAATGAAGATGATTTACTTTTAAAACACGCATCAAAAGTGTATACTAGGAATATTTTTAAGAAATTTGAAGAAAATTGGAAGAAAGCTAAGGATTATAATGTTGAAGAAGTGAAAGCCAAGGATTATAAAGTTGAAGAAGTGAATTATGAGCGTGGGACATATATTGTAAAACATAGAGAAAGAGCTGTTGAGAAGTTTCAAGTAATATTTAATTTGCAAAATCATGAACGAGTATGAGAACGCCAACATTTTGAGTTTATGGGAATAATATGTGTGTATATTTTGAAAATTCTTATTCGTGAAGATTTGGGTGTTTTGCCTTCCTATTTCATGA
This sequence comes from Nyctanthes arbor-tristis, assembly GCA_963692815.1. NCBI lineage: Eukaryota > Viridiplantae > Streptophyta > Magnoliopsida > Lamiales > Oleaceae > Nyctanthes > Nyctanthes arbor-tristis. The sequence continues at coordinate 11,025 of CAVNYN010203980.1, read as the reverse complement.
GAAAAAGGTTGATGTGAGGAGCAAATAAGTTCTGAAGTACAGAGTTTGAAAAATTGTTCCTAACGAGATCAGCAACATACAAAGGCATTAAGACTGGGCAAAAAAGCTATTGATTAACTATATGAGTAGATTTATAGATTGAATATTAGAACAAAGATCTTAATGCTGAAACTTCTGTAGATAAATCAGAATTTCTTAAAAAGAAGTGTTCAAAGGTTATATTTTTAAATCCAAATGTTTCAATAATAAAAAGACGGAAAAAAGGATGAAAAAGATAAAATAGAAGAAACATGGGCAAAATCGAAGGTGGTGGTTGTTGTTGTTGTTGTTATTATATTAAGTCACAATGCCCAAAATTCTGGCGGCCGCCAATAGCCACTACCACCACTTAGTAAACAAAAAGGCAAAAAAATAAAAGAGGAAAAATAAGAAGAAATCATATTAACAAAATTCAAGAAAAAGCATGGTACCAAAGTTTATTTTTTAATCGGAGAAACAATGTTACCATTATAACAATCGCAAAAAATATTATCATAACAATAGACCGCCACCAAGTTGTCATCATCACGGTCGTAATAACAACTAATCAACTACAACCAAAACTCGAAAACATGGCAACAAACCCCAAACATGGTTGTCGCTGATGCCATTTGGTAACCACTGCCGCCACTCCCACCACCGCTACCACTAGTAATGAAAAACTCTCGAAAAATCACATAAAAATCATGTTATTAGATCACCAAAAAAAATGATAATAGTTTTTTTCATTGGAAAACAGTGTTACAGCAACAACAAAATGCAAAATAAATCATAGTAACAAATCTAGAAAACCATAAGGACAATATGTTTTTCCACTAACAATGTGCGACCATGGTAACAAAAAGCAAAACTTCATAATAACAAAATCACAAATCAGCCTCCATCCACCAATGCTTTCGTCAAAAATCAACCCATGGCCACCTCCACCCCGCCTATGACCCAACCATCACCATGTTCTGATGGAGAAAAGTAAGAATAACAAAAAATAGATTTGCAATGTCTACAAATTATAGACAATGGAAAGGAAAATTATTCTTGAAACCCATAAAACTCTTTTGTTGTTTGATATACCAAATAATGTGAAGACAGATCTTCAGAAGACTTGTGACGACCCACTTTGCTATTTTCAAAGTGCAACCTTTACCCGTCAAAGTCAAAGATATAATAGTTAAGTCAATGTTAAATTTAGACGAAGATGCATTATTTTAATTTTTGGAGTTACCATTTAAGCAAATAAATAAGTTTGGGTTTATATGGAATCATATTATAAGTTTGAAGTTTAAATGAAGTAAAGTATGAAGTAAGGGACCAACTTATAGCAAAGCAAGAAGTTAAGGGATTTTATGTGCAAATTTCCTATATATCTAGACATTTCTCTGGCAATTGGAATAAAATCACAAACACACAACACACACAGGGAGAGAATGAGAGAGACCGAGAGAGATCGAATGATTGGACGTTTGAGCAAAAAAAGAAAAAAAAAAGAAGAGCAAGGAACGGGAAGCTAGCCACGAGATTTTGGAAGTGAGTTCTCGATCAACTTGGGCTTTGTGGTTTTAGTTTGGTTCAAGAGGTAAGTAGAGCTTTAATTCTATATTATATTTAATTTGGATTTTTGATATATAGCTTGATATAATGAATCTTAAAGGGGGAAAAATGATGAATCTGTTGATATAAGTTAGATATATTTGAATTTCCTGAAGTATATGCATGGTATGAGATTTTTGAGTTTAAAGTTATTGAGGTTAATTTAAAAGAATTTATAGAATTAAGCACTTGGTTATGATTTAGTTTTCTATTGGTTTAGATAATGTGTGTGGCCACTATGTCGCCAATGTCAACGAAGGTCAAAGGTAAACTAAGGTCAACAGTAGTAAGGTTTTGGAAACAAGTTCCTGAGAGCCCCTCCCAACTCAATGACCTAGCGACCAGGCGACCAAAAGACGTGCAAATTCGTTCCAGCGACCTAAGGGACGAATCTCCCCTTACGCGTTGCCGGGGTTCAGGGCGTCTAGCCCTACGCCCACGAGCTCATAGCTCCTCTATCTACCTCCGGGACCTAGCAAATTTGTCACCTAAATAGTATCATGGGAACCCACGTAGGAAATCTTATCATTTATGACTGATTGAACTTCAACATTAAATGGGAAGCGGTGATTACCCATTCCATGCACGGCTTACGCAGTCACTAGTCAAAAGTGAAGGGTAAATCTCAGCCGATTTGTCCTATATGTCATTCTTGTGGGTCCAGTATTAAATGTATGCAATCATTATTCCCATATAAATAGCGCATTTACACTATAAATAGAGTGAATGAAACCGGAAAAGTAGGAAACCCAAAAAAAATCTCATTCTTCTTGTCTTTGGCACATTTACTCTCTTCCATTTATTACAAATATTCCTTTCCTTACATATTAACTACACAAGCTGATTCGAATACAAATTTCCCGCGAATACAAATCTTGTTTGTTGCATCAAAAGCTAAATTTGATATCAACAATGTGAAATTATTCTTAGACATGAAATTGGAATTATATGGAGACAAGAAGAGAATTATGTAAAGTTAGCATGTGAAATTATAGTTAAGAAGGAGAAATAGAAGTTGAAATTTTGAATGAAAGATTCTTTGGGACTTTAAAGTGAATTCCATAGTATTTCGTAAATTAAATGAAGTTTTTAGATTAATTGTAAGAAGGGAAGCCATGTCTTCTTTAATAAAAAGGAAAGTATAAGAAGCTAATGTTGAATTCTAAGAAGCCAAGCATGTATGTATGGATTTAATAAAAGGACTTCAGGCATGGAAGTATTATGCATGCAGTTTCTGTCCTTTAAATTTAAAAGTTCATAACTGATAGTATATGTAGAATTTTAGTAAGATACAACTGAAAAATGATCTTCTATGCCTTATCTATCATCTGGAATTTGAATGGCACCGTTTGGAGACCGGTAGAAGGTTTTATTTTGTTATAGTGGTCAGTGTTCACCCAAGAACAGATTTTCCGGAGGTAGAGAAATATTTTGGGTATTTCCAATGTAGTTTCTTGAGCCCAATTTCATGTATGATGAACTTATATGAGTTTTCTACCTTCTAGAAGAATTTCATAAACATATGACACCGTTCTTGATTATAAAATTGTTTTAAATGTGCATTGCCAAACATGAAAAATTAACAATCTTCGTTTGAAGAGTTTAACTAAGTCTCGATTCAATAAGTGGTGCAATAGTTGACGGAAGAGTTTAGTTAAATGTGAAAATGAGGAATTAGTGGGTAATTGAGACTTTAATAAGTGCTACTATGACAAATTGTAAGATGAAATAGTCTAGAATAATTATATGAAGGGAACAATCATGTATCTATTCGGAAATGAAGAAATCTTGAAGTATTTAACAAAATAGATAACTTGTAATAGAGGGGAAAAAGAAGAAGATTTCATGTTGATAAAAATTAGTTGAACTAGAAAGTCTTTTATTGGTAAATAAGCTAGAAAGAAGATAGTAGGATTGAGAAAAGATAAGTAAAAGAATTTAAGTTACATGTTGGTAAGAGAATTGAGTTATATGTGTGAATTGTGAAATAGAAAGGAATTAGATGTTAAGTAAAACTTTTATCTAATGTTACAGGAAATGAGAAAGATTAAAAGGAAATGAAACACGAAGGGAGCTATATTGCTACTTAGCCGATGAGTGGAACTTTTCTCTTCTTGCTTTTTAAATGAAAATTAATTATGCTCTAATTTCACATGAATTTGAAATGTTTTATGATGATCATGTATTTCTATGAAATTTGACAAAGGTTTATACTTCTTTAGAAAAGTTCATGTGGATTTTTACATGAAATGATGCCTATGATTTGTAGAAAAGAATGTTGGATTTAAACTGTGGTTTATGATGTATAAAAAAACCCCCCAAATTTGTATCCTATATTATGAATATGCTGTCTATGGGTGAATGCGCCTATGGCTCAAGCTGACAAGATGTATGATGCCCCGGCGAAGGGCCTAATATGTTAGCTATGGCTCAAACTGGTTGTTGTGCCGCCTAGGCGAATGGCGTCATATGGTACCTATAGCCTAAACTGGTGTCTACGAGCGTATGACGTAAAATGAATATGGTTACATGATGACATGAGATGATGGATACTCTTTGGGGTAAATTTTATATGATTATTAAATGAAATGATGATCATGATATTTTCCAACACGTAATGATTTTATCATCAATGTTGATGTTATGCTGGAATTATGGTTCAAATTATGAAAGTCCAGAATTGACTTTTACATTTTATTCGAGATTTTGCAAAGTTATGTTCTGACTTTCCAAAGCATGTTTGTTTAAAAACTCCACTCACTGGGCTTATTAGCTCACATGTTTTCTAAATGATTTTCTTAGTAGGTAGCAATTGGAGTTTGGACAACTTGCTATAGCCGAGCCTGCTATTTCAAGAATTCAAGCCATGACATAGAATTTGTCATAGGGTTTATTGTTATTATGGTTTATAGATTTTGATGCCGTTGAGCTTATTTGTATGTATTGGGTGTTCTCGTGTGAATTACATTCGGTTTAGTATATTTCTTCACATATATGAAGTAGCGATACTTGTAAGGATATCAATTATTACATTGTAGGGTATTAATGGATGTGTTGTTGGGAGTTTATATAGGTTGGTTTTCTTATTAAACTAAGAGAGATATTGCCAAAAAATTTTCTAGGATAATTAGCAGGATCACGATGCCTTGACGGTAAATTCTAACTTTGAGTTGAAATTTATCGTCGGCGCACGTCACACTTCAAGTAAGTTGAGGTACTAGGAGTGGGGCTTGTAGTTGCATTTTCTGCTAGTACGTTATTTCCCTGTCAATTTTAAAAACTCTTCCTATATCGGCATCCACCAGCGCTTACATCACGACTAATTGTCGCCGCACCACTAATTGAAACTACCATCAATTTCAATTATATATTGTAGACGAGATCTATGGTGGCGACTAGTGGTGGTTGTTGTAGGCGGTGGTAGTGGCGATTGATGGTGGTCACAAGTAGTGGCGGCAGCGGATCAGATGGTGTGATGGCGTCTCAGTAGAAAAATAAAACCCTAATAAATGATGAACTATTTATAGATTTTATATCTTTTTCCTGATATAATAAATTCCAAAAAGAAAAAAAGAAATATATATATATATATATATAAAGAACACAATTGGCAAAAATATTTTGTTGCCTTTTTTCACTTTCTAATTCTGTCAAATTGCCTTCTTTTTCCTTTTCTTCTCCGTTTTTTGGTTCTTCTTTTTTTCTTTTTTTTTTTGGTTTTCAGAATATATATATATATATATGGAAGAATATATATGAATATATATAAGGAAAAAAGTTGCCAAAAAAATTTCCCGCCACTTTCCACTTTCTAATTATGTTAAATTGCCTTCTTTTTTGTTTTCTTCTTCGTTTTTTTAGTTTTTTAAAAAAAGGTTTTTTTTTGTGTTTCAAATTTTGTTTTTTGACCTTGTTTGTTAGTGCTCTCTTTTGTGGATTTTGTATGCCGATTAGGACATCTATTTATATGCTTTTACTTCTATTTTTTTAAAGTAATTGCTTAGAATTTTCAATTATCCCTAGTTTCAATTTTGATTGCTTATATTACTTGTGTTTATAAGAGAATTTTAGCTAATTTTCATGATCACAATGGAACTGTTAGAAAATAAATATGTAATTACAAAGAATTTTCGAACCTCCCTAGGTTCAATTTATGACTTTTGTTTTTGTTTTGAGATTTGTTTCGATTAATCTTTTCTCTTCTTGATAGTACTCTATTAAGAATTAAGACTTAGGGAACACCATATGATGTAATAATTTATTTTTTTTCTCATTCCTAATAAATAGAAGTTTGGCGTGTGATGGGTGTGTTTTCCATATACTTATACTACATTTTTTGTTTCCTTTTTGTATGAAAAAAGGTAGATTTCTACCTAATTTTGTATGAATATAGTTTATGTAGGTAGAACATTCTATTTGAAGTGATGGATAATGGAAAAGAAGATTTTGCGGACCAAGTTGGAGCATTGAATAGAGTTTCTGACATAACTTGGAGATAACTTGTGAAGATACTTACGTCTTGGGGATGAAAAGTTAACGTTGGAAGAGTTTTGCAATTTTCAGTACTTTCAAACCGCTACAAAAAAAGGTTAAGCAACTAGGACTAATTGTGAGAAGATTAGAAGTGTGGGGAGTTAAGGAGACAAATTTTACACAATAAGGTAGTAAGGAGGTGTAACATGCATGTTACAACTTGGTACCATGAAGAGATTTTGTTGAAGGTTGTAGATAAGCATTACACTACATACTACTGTGGGGTGCGGATTTAATAGGTTTTCACTATTTTGGACTCGTTTTCATGGAAAACAAAAGGGCCTGTGAATTGCATATAAGGAAGAGAAAGAAGGCTAACGTGGATGATCATGGAGAAATAGAAAAAACCCTTAGAGGCATAGGCAAGAACGTGGCGTGCTCAAAGATTCAACCGGGAACAAAGATTGAAGATTTTCCCTTCTATTTACTTCTTGAATTCGGGTGACGGCTATTCTAAATTATTCTTGTTTTTGTTCCTTTAATATGCTAGGCTAAATTTCCTTTGTGCGAGTGACACGATGAACCTTGTCTCATGAATCTTTAATTCTTGACCTTGATTCAATTCTTGTGGCTTATTTTTGCAATTGAGAAATTGAGTAGGTTAGACATCGTTTCAATTGCCATCGGGTCCGATAGTGGATAGAGATATACCGCTATGTCTTATGTAATCTCTAAGTGCTCATTGTGATTAATGCATCCTTGTGTATTCATATTTGAAATAGAGATATAGTCAAGTCATGCATTTGATTTTATGAGAGAGAGAGAGAGAGAGAGAGTATTCAACATATTAGCGGCATTGATTTTCATAATCAGGGCATATTATCAAATTCATGAGTTGAGATTAAGGTGAAAAGAAACTTGGAGATCCTGGTTCTTAGTGCGTCTTGTTTATTGAATTTTCCACAATACCAAAAATCCCATCTTGATTTAGTTTAATTTAGGTTAATTTAATTTCAATTTACATTCTTGCATAGTTTACTTTTAATTTAAAATCAATATTTAAAACTTCACCTTCTTTCGGTTAAGGCTGAGATAAGAAGATTTAGACTAAGATATTTCTCGTGGAACGGTACTCTACTCACTATTATATAACTTCAGTGATCCGTACACTTGCGGAACTAGTACGTTACAACGTGTAAATTAGTTTTGAATTTTTATTCAATTTGAGGTTTTGAATTTGGTTTCTTTATTTTAGCCACACTCCTCTACTCAAATCAATTGTACATGAGTATTTATTTAAATTTATGAAGTATGGTGATATGAATATTTGCTATAATATTAATTTTTTTATTATCTATTATTATATGATATGATACTAGATTTTAGCAAAAATTATTTAGATCAATTTGTTTTTAATCATTTTCAAAGTATTTTTTTTCCCTTCAACGCACGGATAAGGAAAAGGCAAGAATAAAAGTATTTTTTATGGTTCATCACACACTCTCTCCCTCCTTTCCTTTTTTTTTCCTTTGTTTTTTAAACAAAAAGTCTACTGTTATAAAAATAAAGAAACTAAAAACAATATGGAAGAATATGGAGAAGAACAAAAGAAGAAAACCCTTCTATTTATAGATGAAGGGAGGGACAAAATGGTCATATATAAAATATAATTTCATAATTAAAATATACAATCTTGATAATGAACTTGCAAGTTGTAGGTCCAAATGATCAAGTTGCTTGGTCCCCCACTTGTATCTATTAGATAAACCACTTGTCCTGATAATTCATTTGTCCAATAGATAATCCACTTGCATAATCAACTTGTATGATAGATGATCCACTTGTAAATTTGATAATCCTCTTGCATCATGGACTACTTGTTGTGTATTATAATTAATTGGGTATTGAATATGATAAATCCAACGTATCCAAATAGTTATACACACATACAACTTGTTAGAACAAGTTGGTGAATTCAAAACACTCTCCTTTGGATGGCCACTTCTTTACGGAATATTCCCCTCATTGAAATCTTACCAGAAAAACCCAGTGGGATAAAAACTGGTTGAGGGTAAAAGAGTACAACTACTTCCCCTGATTTCAATAAACAGTGTTTATCGTATTTAGCCATTCATGTCTCTCCAATATCTTCAGTTCTTTGAAATATTTTTTACTTCAAGTAGTATCATCTCTTCAGGAGTTTTGTATGGTTAATGTTTTATATACCATAGACATTTTTCACACAAAAATATGTCCCATTAAAACATTACAAGGAAAAATCCCAATGGGAAAAAATCCAAATGAAGGTAAAAGAGTACATCATTCTTTAGATACGCCATTAATGTTGCCTCGTTAAAAACCTTGCTACTCAGTGGGACAAAACCTCAGTCAAGGAAAAAGAAATACGACGCGTATCTTCCTTATATTAATTAAAAATGTATACAAGAACTTCTAGTTCTTTATATGCTTCGAGCATGTTAAATCCTTTAAGAATTTCATTATATATATTCATGCATTTTCTGACGAATAAAACTTCAGGTTTTGATTATGTCCATCACATGTTTAATGCTACTTTAACATAATTACCTTATGATATTTTATTGACATTGTCGCAATCTATAAGATTGCATCTTTGTGTCTTGGCCAATATTATATGTCAATAACTATTTAAGAATTTTAATTGATCCTCCTCGCTGTCATTAAACTCATGAGTATATTTTGTCGACTAGTATTCCTTGTTGATTCCATTTTATCCCAATATAGACATAACTTGTCGAGATCTCTTTATTATAGTAATTTCATGTACCTGAACCTCTTCAGGGGTTTTCTAAATAGTTATCTCTATATATTCTTCTAGAGTACTATGCCACAATATGACCATCTCATATATCTGCTCTGTTTTCTTATAAGGGATATTTCTTTTGGAATCGATCATAATCATGCTTCAGGCATGCTAATATAAATATTAAATCCTCATGTAGGATTTTAAATCAATCCAAGTTGGAGCAGTTAAACTTGGTAAATAAAATTTGGTAACTGTACAGTCCAAAATTATATTGAAATGCAAATTGTGTTGCAAACTTCTAGTTTGCGTTACAATGTGAGGATAATAATGCATTTCATTTATTTGATACCAACTATTAACTCATCCCTCTCAAGCTAAGAATATTATCTAATTTAGATAACAATCTTTAAATTATTCCATAAAGCATCATCCTTCAGGGATGAAACACAAATTCTATACAGAAGGACTCAAATCCATATTTGCATTCTTAGCATTAATAAATATCCATCTCAGTGGTGGAGCGATTATACATATATCGCATTTATCAACTTTTAATGGATGCTTCTAACTGCAAGCCAATTTTAATAACGGCATATATAATTCTATATTTGACAAGTTTTATTAGGGATACATAACGAGCTGACCGGCTCGGGTGGCCCATGGCCCGGCCCGTAAAAAAACCCAAGCCGAGCTGGCTCGTAGCTCGTTTAAGACGAGCCCAAGCCCCATACTCAAGGGTGAGCCTGAGTCGGGCCAACGGGCCAGCCCGTAATTACTGGCCAAAACGGGCTGGCCGGTTAAGGCCTATGTCAAACTTAGGTAGGGAAACAAAAAATTAAACTAAGGTAGGAAAAAATTTAAAAAAAAAAAAAAGCCGAGCCGGCCGGGCCAGCCCAGCTAAGGTAGGAAAAGGCCCAAGCCAAAGCTCGGGTCGAGCTTAATTTTCACAGCCGAGTCGAGCCAGGCTTTGTCTCGGGCTTTTTAGGTTCGGTATAAAAAAAGAGCGAGCCGAGCCCGAGCCCGAGCCCGAGCCCGAGCCCGAATTCTGGTCTTGCTCGGCTCAGTTCGGCTTGTTGACATGCCTAAGTTTTATGAGAATATTGGTGCATGTGAAAGTTCAAATGATTATTCTAATTAAATAGCAAATGGCTTGAGGCATTTGCTAATTCAATTTTGCTAAACTATATAGGCAATGAAATATCTCGAATGATTAATAATCTTGGGATATGATTCACTAACTAGTTCGAGTAAACAATCTCGCAAACTTCAGGTACGAGTTGTAACGTATATGTGACCTCTAGTAGATCCAAATATATATATATATTCTAGACGGTCTACATGGAGGGTAAATGGGCCCGTAGAATTCACCCTATAATTTATTGGAACTTATTGAGAACCATGTTCCAAATTTAGCTAGTGATGATGATTTTATAATCAGTTAACCTTGAAAAAAACAATATATAAGTTTTTGAAGAATCTTCAACTTCTTCAAGTCATTCTCAATATTTCTTTATCAATTAAAGCGGCATGGTCTGATCGGTTATGCCAAACAAAATACTTTTAAAATTGAACTTGGTTCAATATATAACAAGTAAATTTGTACCAATACTCTATAATACAAACTAAGATAATTAACATAAATTAACTCTTCTAGTGCTTTCAAATAATAATTGAATTTGGTTTAGTAGAATATGACATCTTCTACTTAAACTAAGTTAAAATCGTTCCGAAAGTGTCACTATATTTTTTATTATAAAATTTCTTATGATATTAGTTGAGAAATATACTGCTTCAGGAGTATAATAGAATATTATTTTATAATGAAATTATGAGTTATTGACTAAATGAACTCATATGAAATCTTCAAGATTCTAACTAGGAAACTTATATGAATATCAAATCAATTTAAAAACTTTTAGAATCATTAGGATTCTACATTCTTCTAGAATGTAGACAGTATTACCCTTTCTCAAGAGTAACGAATTATCATATCATATTTAGATTTGTATAAATGTATTCATCAGAAGTAATATCATTTATTTGAGTTATTACTACTTTTGTAGTAATGGTGTAATATTCTTCAAGAACATTGATATTGTGATGTACTTAACTTAATTTTGCTTTTCAATAGCATATAATAT
>CAVNYN010203978.1:0-21239 GCA_963692815.1 Nyctanthes arbor-tristis | reverse complement strand
ATCATTGCGGGTGGCCTCTCACTTAGGCCCGCCAGAGTAGACTTGGAAGAGTAGCCAGCTGGCTATTGTAACCTTGGCCACTGGGATAGCCTAAAGGGCGACCTGACATCTTTGATGGAAGGTCGCGTCCTCCTCGTCCTCATCGTAGTCGATATCATAACCTTTATTTTTGGAACCATCACCTCCTCCGACCAGTCGACCTCAACCTCGACCTTCCCAGACCTCTCTGGAGTCGCAATCCTGTTCTCTCCAAACTTAGACCACTGTGGGTTCACCTTAATATTTGCCCCTACATCCCCTATCTTAGACCCTAGTGTTATCCATCATTGCTAAAATTTTCAACAATCTACAGCCACTGCTCTTCAAAAGAAATCCCTAAAACCAGTTTTCCCAACCTCGCTAATGCTCGAAGAAGAAACAAGAAAAGAGAAAAAAATTACCTCCTCTAGAGAACGGCGAAGAGCTTGGAAGAAGTCACTCTTGGGAGTAGACATCAAAAGCGAAGAAAAGCGGAGTTTTCTCGAGTAAAATGTCAAAAGTTTGAAGTGCTAAGGAGAAGAAGGAAGAATGAATGGAAGAAAAGAGGGGATTATATGGGGAGCCGAGGACGAGTTTCGGGAACTGTGCACGTCAATCATCATTAATGATTGATGTTTGTTCACCTTCTCCAAAATTACCAACCAACTAGCATACGACACGTGGCACCTGTGACAGAGGATAACTATTCGGATTCAAAATATCTGACGGTAGTGTACGCAACAATCTCGTGACAGACTTACCTTCAAGGGCGTTCCCTTTTCAGAACCCGAAGCAACACCCTTGAGAGGGTATTTTTTTATACCCTAAGTATCAAGTCATAGTCAATGGCTAGGTCGTGAACTGACAGCCCATTAGCACAGATCTGTGACCCAGAGTGATGTGACCTTGACAAGCTCACAGTCGACTGGTTGTTTTTCTTGGCCCTAAAATCTAGGTTGCTCACTCAGCGACCTGAAATATTGTTTGCTTAAGTAATCACGCTAGGTCAGCTCGCCAGGTCACTTGATTATATCAGCTCGTTGACCAGGTGACCTCGAATTCAGCGTTATCACGGTGCAACTTGCTTGCCTGATCACTTGAAGGTTAATGTGACAACCGCATTTAATGTAAAGTGAATGTCGTCTTCCTTAGGTAGCAACTAGCTTCTATTTAGTCAAGGGAAACTGACACAAGCTTCAGCTAAGTCTGCCTAGGAAGTTTCTCATTGGCAACTCTGTCAATATTTACTCTCCTTATTACTTCCACGAACTTTCAACTACATGTAAAAGTTCTTCACTAATTGTTCATTAATCGCTTACATCAATTCAAACTTCAGTTTCCCACGTAAATAAATTCATTTGTTGAGTCAAGACCGATTTTGACACCAACAAGTATTACTAATAGGTAGGAACTTATATGTTTGTACGTGCATATGTGCTCATAGAAATAGAAGAAGACACTATATTGTTTGTGATGATAAAGATTTGAAATTTGAGGACAAAGTTCAACTATAAAAAGCTCCCGCATAATAAACATTATTATTATTATTATTATTATTATTATTATTATTAATTTTTGCGAAATCTCTAAATTTGAATCATATATCTTCAAAATTTCAAGCAATCACGACCAGTTTAGTGGCAAATAATAATTATTGTATCTATTCTTTGATAAAAATGACATGCAGAAATAATTGTTGGCCCACGATGTTTCTTTTTAAAATTTTTTCTCCTTATTAAATACAACTTTTCAGTGTGTGCGCGTTGTGTTCTTGTAAAAAAAAATGTTTTAGTGGACTTTATAGTATAGGTCTAGTGAGATATAAGAATTTGATTTAGCTAAGATAGTTGAATGTTCATTTTTTCTACAATTGCAAAGAATATAATATTTAAATTAAAAAAATACCTCGAGATAATATTATAAGAATACCAAATATGTGAAATGCATGTGTCACATATTAGTGTAGAAAAACGATAATCATAATGATTTTACTATAAATCTCATTGTTATCAAATTCAGAGCAGTCAATTCTAATAGTTTGCCAGACAGGCCAATACCGAAATTTGAATAATAAATTTTTAAATGAAGTTACTTTCAAGTCATCTTTAACTAGACTCTCACCCCTGCATCGTAAGAGAATAGTATATTGGCAAAATAATTAAATTATATTACAAGAATAGAAAAACCAAGCAATCACATTCCAATTACAATGCTTCAATTTTCGACAATAAATGTGAATATTTTTTCTTTGAAACAAATTAAAGCATATGATTATTATTGCAGTGTTGCTATGAGTTACGCATTCCAATACCCGAAAATAATGTAATATCAGATGTCTAACAGCTATACGCTTATGTGGCATGTTAACTGCGTGTTATCTGGCATGCCACATCATCTCTCGTGATCTGACATGTTAGATGATACACATGTGACACGCCACATCAGAATGTAGCGGCATAATACTACCATACTTTTGCTATTAGATCATTACTGTTCCAATGCCTTTATTTTAAAGAGCCACTGAGTCCTTCATGCGACCATGCTACAACAATGCTTTTGATTCCTCTTAAACTCAAAAAATATAAATTGATGTACAAATTGTGTGAAAATGTTCTAATGCCATATGCTTATTGTGACGTGCTAGGTGTGTGTCATCGGGCACATACATTATACCCTATAATGTTGCATGTCAAGTAACACGCATCTGGCACACCAAGTTATCATACGGCCTGATATCTGAAATTAGATCATTACTCACAAATTGTGTCCGACAACATCAGTTAATCAAATAAATACCCAATATATCGTAATTGGAATAGAATGTAGTGGAAAAAGCCATTCATCAAAAAAAAAAAAAAAAGAAAAAGAAATGAGCATGCGTAACCTAATGAGAGTATGGATTTGAGTTAGGTTGGCTTTATTATGAGTCATTCATTGAAAAAAAAAAAAAAGAGGGTAACCGAAAGACGGCTACTACTATATGGCTTTCTAAACGTCTCTGTTTTCCTACTTGCATCCAAAGCCAAGGCATGGCAAGAAAGTATTAGGGTCGTCCTACTGAGCAGTATGAAAAGTATGCTCTACTATTGTCTCTATAGTGAGGATCCTAAGCATCACAAATTGGTCTGCCGACTAAACGATCCACCAGGGCAATTAACTGAACCCTAAGAATCCACCCTCATATTGTGACTTTGATCAGCCTTGCTTTCGCGTAGAATACCTAGGTTTTGCCATTGGTGCCCTGTATGGGAGGTACTAGTGGAAGCACAGGAGCTCCTTAGAGAATTTTTCACGGATTTGGTCTCGGTTCATGTAGAATAATGTTAGTAATGGATAATCTAGATGAAATCCAATACCTCCGAGGGCCTGTATGTCGTACCGTCTTATGACTAAAAACTGGTATTTTAGCATAAGCTCCTTTGCCCTTGATCTTAAGGTTTTGTCTCGTATGAGCTCTTGTAGTTCTGGAAGGAAAACAAACACAACATTTATTGTTGAGTTAGGCAGGTTAGACTTGCCTTCTTCATATACAGTACAACGCTATTTCCCAATCAAAATTTAATACTACCTCTGTCCAAAAAGTTCCTTTTTCACATAAATTTAAAAAAAAAAGTTTATTTAATGATATTAAAAAAATAAATTTTAACACAATTTCCTTATTATACATTTTCATTTATTAATTATCCTATTTTTTATAACTATACACATTAAATAGCGACATATAAAAGAACTAATATTTCAATTATTTTTTAAAAGGAAATTAAACTATATTTTGAAAGGGACAAAAAAGGAAAACTGAACAATATTTTTGAGACTTATGTAGTATATATTTTTGATAGAAGTTTACAAAATAACCTAGTTACCACAAGCATAAAGAAGATTTTTTGCTGGTGAGGACTAAAGCTTGTGGAATTTTATAATAACAAGGTGAGCGACATGTCATGCACGTAAAACGCGTAGCTTATATGTAATATAATGAAAGCATACATAAATAAATAAATAATTTTAATATGGCTGCTGATTATGCTAAACTGCGTTACTTAATTATGAGGATTTTGGAAATATTGAGTTTATGAGAGTTAATCTTTCGGCACATTTACTCAGATGCAAAACTGTTGGGAAATTTTGGACAGTATTAAAAATTGTAACTAAAAATAAAAGAAAGATTCATTAATTACATTAAGAAATGAAAAGTATAATAATGCAAGTTATTAGAGGGCCTATGAGAATTGAAGAAAAATGCAAACGTAATTCAAATGCTAGTTAACAAAAAAAGGTGTCTAGCAGTAGGAAAAAGGAATCAGAAATCTGAAGACTTAAAAATTTAACTACAAAGACGCAACAAAATCTATTTCATTACACAATCTCAAAATGACAGTGTTGTTTCGCTTCAAATTCTCATAAGCCCGAGAGATTACATTGTCTTCATAGAAGTCATGCCAATACACACCCATTTTTGTACGGCCTGCATCTATAAATCACCATAAGAATTTGGTCCAAGCAATAACAACTCAAACTTTTAGCCACATATAAAAAATCAATGAAGTTTAACCATTTCACCTCTTGCAAGACTAAGAATACATCGAAACCATGCCTCTACCTCTTAAAACATCGAGCCTTTATATCACATCTGTAGAAAGACCAAAACACCACCTTAGAAGAAACCATAAAGAATCATAATACACAATCATGTTAGAAGCATTGGAGGATCTAGGCCCGGCTTCCCTGGGCCGTAGCCCGTGTTCGCCAAAAAAATTTTATTTTTTTCTACATAAAACTTTTATTTTTTAATGAATTTCTTAGTCGAATTGAATATAGCCCGTGTTACTAGAAAATCCTAGATCCGCCACTGGTTAAAAATTTCAAAATGTAAGAGCATTAGAATATGCATTAAATCTAACATGGATAAACAACAATGTTCACAAGATCAGAAAATAGAATAAATATCCAGAGGCGCTACTATTGATGCCTTACAGGCTCTCCTACATGTTAACACGATTGAAAGGCTCTCATATATGTTAACAAAATTGAGGACAGCTTTCCCACAAATGCACACTCCAACTTTAAGTTGATGGTTTTACTAAGTTGAAAACTGAAGGAATAACATCATAGCAATTATGAGGGAGCACAAAGTGTGGATGTCATTAGTTGACCAGATTTTATATTTAAATAAAAACAGTTTTGTTAATATATGGGCACAATTTTTGAGTTAAGTTTCCAAAATATTAAAAGGCAGATGATAACAAAGCAGAGAAGTTGATAACTGATATATGACTTTATGTATCCGTCTTTCCCAAATAAATATATGCTATAGGAACAGTTCTATAATGGGCGAAAAATGATGATAAAAGGAAGTAGCACATTTTTTAGATAAATACAAACTTGGAATAAGGATGTACCAGAAGAGAGAAAGCCATAAATTAAAAGAAAACAGAGACAAGAAAGGAAAAAACAACACAATAAGAAAGAAAAAATTTACCTGTAGCGATAATGAAACAAACCAAAACAACCAACCATTAACAAATATGTAAGATTTCGGAATTCCAACAGCTTTCCCAAATTGAAACTACTTATTGAAACTGGCATCTGGATCACCACCTTTGATGGTAACCACATGCAAAGGAATGAATATGTGAATATGCAAGACTCTATCTTACAAGGTCAATTAGAATATGGTCTAATCTAATACTCCCTCCATCTCACAAAAATAGGCCCATGTCAATCTTTTGCGTAGATTAAGAAATGTGAATTAATGTGTTTGGAAATACAAAATTTACACTTACTTCCCTAATATACCCTTATTCAATATTGTATCACTTTTTATTTAGTCAACATATTCATTAATGCATTACGAATTTATTAGTAGGTGGACTAAGGACATATCTAGAAAAGAAATTAATTGTTCAACCTCGTATATATAAATAGAAACTGGGCCTATTTTTATGGGACGGAGGGGGTACTTAAAAAAGTATAGATCTTCAAGTGACAATATAATTTCAAAGACATATAAGCCAAGTAAATGCATCAATCTCTTGATCTGCCCGCATTAGCCAAAAACTTCTGTTCATTAAAATATTGTAAATGAAATCCTACCAACAGCATGGCCTTCAAGCATTTTCATTGTTATAGATCTCGAAACATCTCCTGATGTAAGATGCGTACGGCTCCATGCTTCACAATTTCAAAGGGTACCATCTTCATTACCAGATCCCGAAAATACATATATATATATATAATGCCAGGATAATAACATTCATATAAATGCAATGAAAAAAAGAGTTGAACCCAAAAGTAAAGGCAATAGGCTTCAATAATGAGACACCCAAAACCATTTATTCCACTCGGATGAAACTACACAAGTTCAAGATCCTGCAAAAAAAGGCAGAAATTGGAGGCAATATATTGCCATACATGGTAACAGATAAAAATAAATCATTAACTTCAAATAAGTTTAAGGTTCTTCTATTTTCAATCAACAAAAATGGGTGGTACCTGAAGAGGCTGCCAAGACGTGCAGCCATAGCATTGCCATCTGCGGCAAGTATGAGCAGAGCTCATAGAGAAGTATGCTTATCCATAACTCTGTAGATAGCATGACATAGCTATGATAAAAATAATATGTCATCACTTATTATTTGTGTAAATCAGAGTAATTGTAGAAAATCTATACATAAAACTAAAAATTTAACTCAAAATAAAAACCAACATAAAAAGGAAAGCCTAAAAAAATATTTCTGTTTGATTGGAGCCAAGGTAAACAACGATAAATAAATAAATAAAAATGAATAGACCGAGTACATGCTTCTTCTCATACAACCAAAATCCCCACCATCATTAGCTAAATCGAAGATATGATTGGGAATATCTGAAGAACGAGAACTAGATATGACAGATTATTACACAAACACAAGTTCTGCAAGAAGAAGATGTGAACGAGAAGAAATTAGGGATGCCAAATGAATCACCCGATCAACTGAACGATATCGGGGAAAAATTTAACACAAACATCAAAACCAAAAGGGAGAAAATAATTCTTTAGAAAAACCAAAAACAAAACCAAATCGAACTGAAACACAAACCTCCAAATCCAAATCCAAAACGGCAACAAAAAAGCTGAAATTCCACCTACACACAAACAAAACCCAAAATAACAAAAGAGAAAGAAAAACTATTTATACTATTCCTGTAATGGATGACGAAAATTGAAGAACGTAGCTGAAGGAGGAACACAGTGAATGAACACAGTAAAGGGAGGAAGAAATGAGACTTGGCCCAAAATGTGGCAGAGAACAATTCAATCACCATTGTTGTATGGGGTTAAAATTATAAAAGTGACTCGTTTGAAGGCAAGGGTAAAAGCGTAAAGGCACCGTTCTGATAAACAGTAAAAATCGCTTTGGCTTTCTCATTTTGTATAGTATTAGTGAACGCACCTGCGTTACATGTTTTTTGTTTTATTTTTTGTTTGAATTTGTGTAAATTTTGTTACCATGAAGGTCTATTGATCAGCATAAGTTGGACTTTCAATTAATATGATTTAAATTATCTGAAAAGTGACTTATGCGTGTATCAAAAAAAGGGCCAAACAACTTATGATAAAATATGATTGACTAAACAAATTTGATAAATTAATCAAATTAAACATTGCAGTGCAAGAATATTTACAAGATAATTAAAAATGTGTAAAAACTTAAAAGGAATAATTGATAATCAATTTTGAAGAGGACTCAATTTAAAAAAGGGAAAAAAGGGGAAAAAAAGAAAGAAAGAAAGAAATAAAGAGAAGGGGAGAAAGAAAGAGAACTAGGATGGCAGAACAGGGGGCACAAAGATGTTCCCGAATCACTATTCATATTAGTGAAATATGAGTTTTTCTGAAAAATCCTCTATGTTGTGATTGGGTGATATTCATAGAGGAAGCATTACTTAGTTGATTATCCGCTGCATGCTAATCGCCGTATCTTACACCTATTACCCCTGTATTGGGATCGCATCATCATGTTCGTAAGCGATTGCTTGTTTGTAATCTTTCGCAATTGTAACTTGCCTCTTCTCTTTTACATTCTTCCTTTTAGGTCTTTCTTATGTGATCATACAATAAGTTCTATTAATTAAACAAAAAAAACATATACATATAACACAAAATATAGAGAACTTGACGCTTAATTGAAGTCAAAGTGACATAACATTCATGTGTTGGTTGAGTTTCCCATGAGAAAAGTGTTTGCTTATAAACTTGATATCAATACTATTTGTGACTTAATTTTAGAAAAATCGTAAACTAAAAAGAGTTAAGGAGCATGCTATCTTTTAATTCACAGAAAAGACAATTGTTGGCTTATTTATTAAAAAAAAAAATTCGCTAATTTTTTAACATGATTATGTTGTTACTTTTCTTTTAAATTGTCATTATTTAGTTTTATACATTATAACATAATAATTTTATAATGATTGAAGAAGAAATTCACAATAGAAAATTTTAAATTGAAGTATTCCATATTTTCTTTTCTATTTTAAAATATTTATTAAAAAGGAAAAATGTACTCTAATAATATTAAAAATGATCTCTAGATAGGCATATGACAGAATATCGCGAGACACCTATGTGGTGAGGAGTCACACTATTTGGACATATAGGTAGAAAAAAATTATGACAACAAAGGGGGTTTAAGTTACCTTACTAACCCTACACATTCTAGGGGATCCAAAGGTATTTAAAGAATAATAACGTAATTTAGACATCTTTTTGTTATAGATTTTTGTTGACATATTTGTCCAAAAAGATTAATTCATATAGTGGGAGATTATTGGGAGCTCACATGTAGGTTCTACTCACACGTGGGTTCTCAATGATATCCTGCCACATAAGTGTCTGAAGGCATATGATTTAACTGGGTATCAGGACTATCAATTATATTATTTAGTTAATATTTGTTCATTGTTTTCTTTTAGAGATATAGCTATTGAATTGATTTTTATTATTAGATCAGTGAATTGTTCATTTCATTACATACTATCACTAACATCATTTCATTGCACACTATCACTAGTGTTTACAAAATTATAACAAAAAAACACATAGAAAGCACGTGACACAACTAGTAATTCGCTGAAGTATGAGCTTGAGATTAGGGTAAGGGCCATGCGAATGGAAGCTCCCACTACCCAAAATTATCAAGTAAGCTCGACAACTTAGACAGGCCTCAGATGGGCACCTTTCTCATATGGAAGAGAAGCCGCCAACCTTGGCCATGGGCTTTCTTGATTATATATTGACCCCGTCCAGGTAGGAATAATCGGGCAAATAAAGTGTTTTTGATACCCGTGTTGAAAGATCATCTACCAATTTACAATTTTGGGAAAATCAGGTACCTAAACCCATCCCACCCCACACAAAGAGACAATTCTCTCTCTCTCTCTCTCTCTCTCTCTCTTCCTCCCTCCCGTCTTAGTTTTCGTTCTCTCACCACTCCCATTTTCTCTATATGTACTGATTTTCTCTGTCCAATTGAAATTAGAAAGCAATAAACGCCAGTGTTTGAATATTTGTTTCTTTCGGTGATTAGTGTTTATTATTTCGATCGTCGGCATTTCTGTTTCTTCCAAGATCTCTCTCATCTCTTGTTCGTTCGTTTCTATTTCTCTCACCAATCGATCGAAGCCGTTTGAATCAAAGCACCGTCGGGATCTTATTCAAAAAATCAGATCGCGACGGCAATCTGATTTCAGACACCGCTTGATGTTCACCATTGATGTTCGTCTTTTTGTCTCTGACCATTTTTTTAACACTTCGATTGATGTTGTATTTTGGTTGTTGCTTTTATGTTGGCGGTGGTTTGTTTATGCTTTGGTGATTGTTTGTGCCTTTCAGTTTTTGTATTGAATTTCCATCGTTTAAATCAGATTCAATTTTTGATTTTTGCATTCATCAATCTGATCTAAGTTTGCTTTTGTGTTTTTGTGTTGATTTCAGCTTTGATTTTTTTCTGGTGTTAACTTCAGTTTTTGTGCAGAATTTCCAGTAGGTTGTGGTTGTTGTGTTGTGGTGATTTGTTCCTGTAACGCCCCAAGTTCAGAAAGAACTTGAGATGCTATCTGATCTTTTAAAGTACTTTAAATGTGGAATTCATAACATATAATTAATTAAGGAAAAATCTCTCTAATAATAAATGAAGGAATTCGTGTAATAAATCTTGAGAATCCAGAAGTAAAATAAACAAACAATGTGTAGTTCTAAAGAATAATTTAAAGCAACTCTAAAGTTAACTTCTAGCAGCCTTCGCCTGGTGACCCGCCACGGACTCTGAAACCTGAAAGTGTTAGTTTGAAAGAATAAATATATAAAAATATACTCAATAGACTCTAGCGCATAATAATTAATTCATATCATAAACATATAACATGTAGGCATACAAATAGTTCTTTCTTGGTGGTTCTGATCCGATCTGATCTGATATTTGAGAACAAGAATCATAAGTGACTAAATGTTTCCGTTCTTATGCATTAAAGCACATACACGTATAATATTTAAGAACTCTTAAGCATATAATAATATGCAATCTTTCTTGTAATCACACATTCACATTTAGTATTCACAATATAGATCAATTAATAATGCGCGACCCTTAAGAAACACGTTTTTAGAAAAATAAAAGTCTACCTAAAACCTTGTGAGTTGAGTTACTTTTATAAGAAATCTATTCGTTTATTGACTTTCGCACCACGTTTAGTCAAAAAGGAAATTAACTCATCTTAGTATTGCTAAAATAATTTCTTATGGAAAAAGAAATAAATTTTAAGGACCAAATCGAGATTCTAAAATAGTTTAAGAGTGGGATATGAACAACAAGTATTAAACTTGAAGGCTGAATAGTTGAAACAAGAAGTTGATGACCTTTTTAAATGAACTGAAAACATTTAGGACTTAGTAGGTAAATCTAGAACTTGAGGGACTTGGAATGCAAAATCAATTTAATAAAATAAAAATTCTTGACTCAGATTCCCAAAAAGTGACCAAATCAGAAAGAAGAAAGGCGGAGTGCTCGGCAAGGGGATTCGAAAGGTGTGCACGTACGTGTTGCTATGCTTCTAGGGGACGGAGAAGAAAATCCATGCGACGGGAAAACAGAGGACGATTCGGAGGCTCAAGACCGACCGGCAAAGTGGTACCGTGTGTATCTATATAAATTGCATGTTGTATATGGAACTAGGTTCTTGGTTGGGTAGATGCACACAATGGCGTAGCTAGCCGATAATAAAGGAGGGAGCCGGATCGAAAACTCAAAAAAGTCATTATATAAATTCTAATTTTTTAAAAGATTACACTGAGTCAATTGCATTGCAAAAAGTGCTTAACTACTCCATCTCTTCATTTTGTAATGTATATCCTGGTTTTGATATTGTTCAAATGAGCAACTGCATCACTTGCCAATTTTTTAGCTAACAAATCCAATTAGTACTTCATATATACAGTATTTCTCAATAACCTAATAGCAAATTACAAATAAAATATTTTTTAACACGCCTTCACAAACAAAACCAGTAACCAAGTTATTCAACAGCTCATGTTTTAATATCTTTTTGATTTCATACTGATTACTATCTATTTACACAGTCAAATTTTTAGCCTTTCCCTTTAATTTCAGTAAAAATTTCACTTGTACAAGTATTAAAAGACTAAAACTAATTTCAAAATCCATAGTTCCTTCTTTAATTCCTTTAATTTTACTTCCTTTAATTCCATATTTAAGTTCTTTCTCAGTAAAAATTTCGCTTGCACAAGTGACAAGTCTGAAAAGACTAAAACTAATTCTAAATTGAAAGAAAAGGTATTAAAATTTCAAAGAATCAAGAATACTTAGCAGTCGGTTCCCAATGAACGAGCTCAGGTGTTTTGGCCGCCACAACGAAGAGATGGAGAATGAAAACATTTCTTTGCTGGTTTGAAATCTTGATTGTGGTTCGAATTGGATTTAGAGATTTTTGCCCCAATTGTAAAATTCAATTGGGAATCTAGAACGAGACAAAAAGCGACCGAGTTCACTTCACGATTCAAAGTAATTAGGTTGAGAATTGGGTAATAGACTAATAGGATGATTAGTTTATTAGGATACATAGGGTTCGGCCTTCTCCCTTTTGGGTTTCCCCAACCTTGAGCCCAAAACATTTTTCCCCAAGCCCAAACACAAATCCCCAAGTCCAAAGCTTAATTTTTTATTTTTATTTTTTTATTTTACATGAATATGGGCTGAGACAGGGGTGGGCCTCGGCCCAGTATGGCCCTCCCCTGCCTCCGCCCATGGATGCACATATCTGTGCGTCATTTATGTAGCTGTTAGGAAGAGGGTAAAGAGCAAAACAAATACTAGACGTGGGAGATAGAAAATTACACTGACCTTGACTCGACTCGAAAGAAGAACTATGAATTTGCTGTATATTTTATGAAGAAGTGGCTGAATTTATAGGCCGTGAGGCCACAATCTCCTAGTGCACTTGGTTTCTTGGATGGCAGAGGTTGGATGAAAGTGTAAGATTTTGAGTTAGCATTCTAATTTACTTTAGTTGTTTGACATTGGATGGGAGTTGAAGTTGTATTTGAGTAGGGACTAGAATTCTTGGTTCAAGTTGAGTGCACGCAGAGGGAGGTTGTAGGTGACTAGGAGTTCTAAAAAGGAATTTCATTCTTGTTCAATGAAACTTCAAAGATTTTCTGTATTTAGACGTGCTCCGAATAGATTTTCATTAGTACTTTACTGCAATTGGGTTGAGGACTATTTAATTTCTAATAAAAAATTAAAGTTTCAAATGGTTTGGAATTAAAATAAGTTGGTATTATATAAACTTAAGTTTTAAAATATGTATGAGTAGATGAACGTGACTAAAACAATTAAGTAAGTAATTTAGGCAAAGTCGTAACGACAGGCTTTATAAAAGAAATTTAAACGTTAATTTAAAATTTTCTGGTCGCTACAGTTCCGACAAGTTGTGGTTGTTGTGACTCAGTTGTTGCAGTGAATTGAGGATGTTATTGTGACTCACTGCTCCGGCGAGTTGTACTTGTGGTGTTGTTGTGACCAGAACATTATTGTGACTCGGTTGTTCTAGTGAGTTATAGTTGTTGTGACTCGCTGATCTAGCATTTGTGGTGTTGTTACCAGAACATTATTGTGACTCAGTTGTTTAGGTGAGTTTTGGTTGTTATGCTGTTGTGACTTGGTGTTTTTGTGAGTTGTGTTTGTGGTGTTGTTATGACTAGGTGTTTCGGTGAGTTGTGATTGTTGTGACTCAGTATTTCGACAAGTCCTGGTTGTTGCGACTCAGTGTTCTGACAAGTTGTTGTAACAGAGTGATAGGAGACTCGAAGGTAACTAATAGTTACGGTAACAATATTACACATGATTTTTCAAAAAAGAAAAAGCATAACGTATTTTAATTTTAAAAATAGTGTAAAAAACATTAATATTTCTCTAGTTAACCGGTCCAGGTGAGTATGGAACAAGTTGCCACCAGGCCTATTTTTATACACAATCCAGCCTCTCCTACTTTGTTTTTCTTTTGATGGATGATGTATACTTGTTAATAGCCATCAAGTTTAATGAAGGCAAAGCAAGGTAAGTAAGGGATTATCTTGCCCCTTTTATGCTGAATTTAGTGGTTCTCATTTTCTCCTCTTCATATGAGCCTAAAACAAAAATCTTAAAACTTTCTGACTTTTATTCTTCTAATTGAACTCACAAGTTCAACTGTCTTATGTAGATTTGTAGTTTAGTTTTGGTGGGTTTGGTTTCATGATCATTTCTTGAAGTTCTTGTTTTCAAGTGTCTTATATTGAATAACTAAATTGTCTTGATCTTTTTTATATTAAAAAAGCAAGTTAGAATGGCATCCATGGACCTATCTATTTATTAATGTTCATTTAACTAAATCGATTACTTATTGACCCAAACAAATGGCAACCTAGGAATTTTATAATAAATATGCAATTACTAATTCAACTAAAATAAATAGATAATAATATTTATGAATCTCAATCTCTTATATTGCTAGAAAACAAACATAATTCAATAAAGTTTGAGCTTGATATTAGGGCAATGGCCGCGAACACAAGCCCCTATTACCACAAATAATAATGTAAGCTCGACCATTTGGCTTGATCTTAGGAGGGCCAGTCTTCTCAAGTGCAATAGAAGCAATAGAAGTTGTTAACTCAGGCCATGGGCCTTCTTGATCACCTATTGACCCCGTCTAGGTAAGTATTGATCAAGATGCCACCAGACCCATTTTTTATACATCTTCCAGCCCCCTCATACTTTGCTTCTCTCAATGTGGGATAATTGATTATGCATAGTTTTCAACCGCCATCAAGTTCAATAAAGGCAAGGCAAGGTAAGGTAATAGTCTTAGCCCTTTTTAAGCTGAATCTAGTGGTTCTCATTTTCTCTTCTCTTCATATGTACCAAAACAAAAATCTTAAATCTTTACTACTTTTATTCTTCAAATAGAATTCTCATTTTCTTTTCTCTTCATATGTACCAAAACAAAAATCTTAAATCTTTACTACTTTTATTCTACAAATTGAACTCATAACTTTGATGGCCTTGTGTAGGTTTGTAGGTTAGTTTCAAGATGATCTCTAGAAGTTCGTAATTTCAATTATCTTATATTGAATTCTTAAATTGTCTTCATCTTTTTTTATATTAAAAACAAGTATGAATATCACCCGTGGAATAATTAATTACTTTCATCTAGTGGTGTCAAGATAAACGGGCCCACTCGAAAAAACCCGTTATCATGCGCCAGCTTGTAACTGGTCTGTCCTAGTCTCGAGCTAAGAATTTGTCCCAATCAAGCAGGCCAATTAAATGGTAAGCCAGCGTCAAGTTAACCACTAGCCCGCAAATTATTTAAAAAAAAAAATCTTTGTCTGAGAGCCAGCAAAAACTATCTCACTGCCACAAGAAAAAAAAGCAGTGGTTATGGCGCCATAACTAATAAATATATGGGTTATGCCATAATCAAGGTGGTTATGACCCATAATCTTTTTTTTATATATCCTTTTTTTGTTGCTTCTAATTACTCCTATTACTCCTTTTTTTAGTATTTTTCTATTTGTTACTTGTAAATACTAACTTATTTTACCATTTTGTTTTAAAAAATGTAGTTTCATATTTTGATGTAATAATTTTAGCCATATATATATCATGTACATAAACTATATATTTGCATATGATTGGTAGTTTTGTACGTGTCAGGTTAGTTGAGATATATAGTGATACAAATTAATAAATAGTGATTTTTGGTGTTAATTTTTAATTTTCGAAACTCTAGAGTTTTAAAACTAACTAGTTAGATATAAAATCTTTAAATTTGCGTTGTTATGTTGTATGATTATTTTTTAATTTAGAAAGTAATCCAAAATATGTAAGTGATATTTCATAAATATAGTTCTATTTGAACGATCAAACTATGAGCATAAATAAAGTGAGCCAAGTTATTGTATTATTTCATGAATATGAATAAAATGAGCCGAATTAACCAAATCGGGCCAAATGGTAACCCACATGGGCCGGACCAAATGGGCTTCACTAGTGAGCTAGTCCATGAAAAAAATAAAGAACCCGGCTAGTCCGGCCCAGACTGAAAACCCGCATGTACGGGCCTTTTGTCTAGTGGCCTTGACACCTCTACTTTCACCTATTTATTTATTCATTTTCATTTCATTTAACTATACTGGCCCAAACAAATGGCATCCTCAAGATTCTTATAATAAATATGCAATTACCAATTCAATTTCAACTAAAGTAAATGCTTCCTTTGTCCTATAAAGATAGTTCATTATATTATTTTCATCTGCCTCAAAAGATAATTACGATATTGAGCATGTCTTTAATTTTTCATTTCCATGTATACCCCTAATTAATGTATTTTTAATTACTTCACACGAGCTACCTTTATATTTGAAAATATTTTCAAACAATTAAAGAGACATAATGGTATATATGAAAAATATAAGTAAAATATTATATAAATCACCATTTCTTAATATATATATATATATGGAAATAATTATTTGACTATCTTTGTGAGTTGGAGATAATAGATAATAATATTTATGAATCTCATTCTCTTATATTGCTACAAATCAAACATAATTCAATAACGTTTGAGCTTGAGATTAGAGTAAGTGCCACATGAATGCAAGCCCTCACTACCACAAATTATGACATAGGCTCAATTACTTGAGCTGACGTCAGACGGGTACCCTTCTCAACTGCAACAAAAGTTGCCAACCTAGGCCATGTGACTTCTTGATCGCCCATTGACCTCACTCGGGTAAGTATTAATAAAGTTGCCACCATTACCATTTTTATACATCCTCAAGCCCCACCTACTTCGCTTTTCTCGCAATGTGGGATGACTAATGATAGATAACATTCAACGGTTATCAAGTTTAATGAAGGTAAGGTAAGGTAAGGTAAAGTATCAGTCTTGGCCCTTTTTAAGCTGAATCTAGTGGTTCTCATTTTCTCTTAAATTTTTCTTACTTTGATCTCTTCAAACTGAAATCATAATTTTGACGGCCTCATGTAGGCTTGCAGGTTAGTTTCAGTGGGTTTGGTTTCATGATGATCTCTAGAAGTTGTTGTTTTCAAGTGTCTTATATTTAGTAATTAAATTGTCTTGATGATTTTGATATGAAAAGCAAGTCTGACTATTGACCCATGGAATAATACTTAATTACTTTCACCCATTTATTTATTCATTTTCACTTTAGCTAAATCAATTACTTATTGAGCCAAACATTGGTAACCTCGAGTTTCAGAAAAAATATTTCCTTCGTTGTTGTTCTTGCACTCTTAAAAATTGAAGTTTGTAAGTATCATAGTTCTTGTTTATTTATGTATTTATTTTAAGTCGTTTATTCTTGGTCTGCTAGTATTAATAAAAGATGGGAAAAAGCCACCCCCAAAAAAAAAATATATATACACTATCAAATTAGACGCACCCTTCGCCCACTTTCACCACCATACAGTGCTGTATATACAGACTTGATTGACAAAAAGAGAAAAAAAATATATATCCAGCCACCACTGTAAAACAAGAGTTCTTCACCAATAAAAGAACAAAAATCCATTGAATATCCAAGGTCAAGAGATCGGACCCGTCTTATATTAAGTTGTTGCAAACATTGAATTTCATCGTTGTTTGAAATGATTATGATGCTATTAATTTTCTGCAAGAAATTATCGAATGATCATGTAAAATCATAAACTTCACATTAAGACATACGAACAACAAATGCTTTTTAAAAAATTAAAAAAATTAAGATTATAATATTAAAAAATTAGATTTGAAATGCCATAAATATATTTATTCCATTACATTACATAAACTAGATTCTGTATTGCATGGTAAGAAGCTATCTCAAGTATTATGTGTGTGTAAGTATTAATAAAAAATATTAATTAAATGATGATTAGTCATAACGTTTTATATTGTCGTAATGTGATGTTTCTTCCCCTTTATGTCTTCCCAAAATATAACATTTATTCAATCAAATATTTGGGGATAACTGAAACCAAATAGATTCTATTAAGATATTGAATGCATTTATCTAAATTAAAGTGATCACTTAGGCACATAATAAGACTCTTTTTATCTCCTTATTAATTAATTTGATTTGCACCCTTATTATCCATTAATAATATATTCAATCCATTTTTACATTGAAATTTCCATAGATTTTTAACACATACATAGATAATCCATGCAAATTCTACATGTTTACTCACATTCTAATATATGCCAGATTCTCTTCATTTGTAATTTAAAAATTCATTCTTTCACATTATTTTATTAATTATTAATATATGAATTAAAATAAGATTTTTGAATACTATGGAAAAAAATAAAAATAAAGAATTTTTAGATAAAGAAAATTTCGAAAACGCTAAATTGAATTTTTCAATCTCTCAAATATTTTCTGGCCACCTAGGATTAAAAAAAAAAAAGAATAGATAAGAAACCATAAATTAATAGAAAACCCTAAAACATATCCAATCTCTTGTAATCAAATAAGATAAGAAGAAATAGAGAAAGGAAGAATTAGAATACAAAGGAAGAAATTCGGATTCTCCCAATGACGGTTGAAAAATAGCAAAAGAAATTAAAAAAAGGCTAAAATAGGTTTTACGGCACCCGTTACCACATTTGAAAAGCAAAAGACCAAATTAGCCCAACTTATAGAAAAAGTGGTGCCAAAATGCAGTAAAAATGTACCGTAAGCTCTCTTCACTTAATTAATATACAGAAAAGATATTATCGTAAGTAATTGAACAATTGAAATTATATTTATGCAAATGGGCAGATCAGAAAAGGATGGGGAGGGGAAATAGGCCAAGTTCTTTTTAATTAATATTAATTAAACATAGATATCGATATAAATTGCTTAAATAGATTTACGACATTACCTAAATAGAAGAGCATATCCAATGGAAAAGTGTGTTGTTATGATAATTTGGAGAAAAGAGATAGAGAAAAAATGATTATTTTAATTAAAAATTTAAATAGAGAAAAAAGATAGGAAAAAGTGAAAAAAAGGGATAGAGATAGATTGAAATTCAAAAATAATGATAAAATAGTAGTTGAAGAGTTGAAGGTGGCTCTGTGTATATTGAGAACTTACACGGGACACGAGAAAGGAAAAATGAGGAAAAATTGTGTAAAAGAGATAAAAGTGATTAAAAGAAAATGAAAATTAAAAGAAAATAGGTAAAATTATGAGACCCACCCGAATTTTTTGCATCTCTCTCCCCAATGGACCAAGTCTAGACTTTCATGAAATTGGAGATGCTCTAAGATCTTACCAGAAGCAACTGAACCAATGAGATTATATATGCATATGGACATATTAGATCCTCGTTACAGATTTATAAACAAGAAAATGAGCAAAAAAAACTATGTCGTCCCCAAGCTTTCAACTCTAACATAATTTTGTCTCCATTCTTTGTTTTAACTCCCCAAACCGACGCATATTCCCTTTTTAACTTATACACCTGCATAATTTAAGGATAAATTTTAAAATTGCCCTGTCTTTTGATTATGCGTCATTTTTTCCACTAACCAATGTGTAATGATTTATGTCGGCAGATGATGTGTAATGATGCTTCTTACGTGTAATTTCTTCATGCTCTTATTTGGCCCTTTTTTAGCCATTAGTCACGTCACTAATACTGTTAGATTTATGCAAACAGTGGTTAACAGAATGATGGATGGTGAACACTATCCAAGATTAAGTGAGTTAGTGGTTATATTCCAAAGTTATGTGAGTTAGTAGTTACATTTCTAAAGTTTAATGAATATTTATTAAATTTACCCTAATATCAATTAAGCATCTAACCAAAAAAAAAAAGATGACAGGCTTTATTATTGAGGACATTATGTCTGAATATATGATAGTTAAGAAAAAGGTAGAAAAAAGAATAGGAATAAAATTGTGATAAAATTGAAAGATTTGAGAGGCAGTGTCACCTAAGTTTTATTCCCATTTTACTGCTTGTCTAACGTGCCGTTTTAGTAAGAACTTCATGAAATGGACAAAATACATGAATTTATGAAAGGTTGGGGGAAAATAGAGGAAAAATGAATAACGGTGACAAAATTGTTTCAAAGTTGAAAAATTGACGACAAAATGAGAAAAAACAAAGAACACGGATAAAATTGTGTTAGAGATGAAAGTTTAGGGACGAAAAGTGAAGATAGTTGTATGTGTGCATGAGTCATTCGTTCCCCAAAAAAACAAAAGAAAAAAGGCATGACATGTGGACTACTGGGCAAGATGTAAAAGAGTCAAAATGAAAACAAAAAAAAAGGGGTTAACTTGAAAAATACTAATAACTTTTTACACAATTTTTAAAATTAAGGTACATTAATATTTTTTTTTTAGGGGGGAATCAAGTGTAATATTGTGACATTAGCTATTATTTACAGACAAGTCACATTCGAGTCACAACTCCGATGAGATGTGACTCACCAGTCACACTATTACCACAAATCGTTGGAATATTGAGTAACAACAACTACAATTCGCGGGACAACCACAACTCTTCAGAATACTGAGTCACATCAAATGTAACTCGTCAAAATACCAAGTCACAATAACTTGTTGGAACAACTTAGTGACAACAACACAGCAATTCGCCAGAAAAATTGAGTCACAATAGCGACAATTTGCCGGAACAACCGAGTCACAATAATACAACAACCACAAATCACTGTAAATTCAACACAAAAACTGAAATTAACACCATAAAATAAATTGAAACTGAAATCAACACAAAAACACAAACTCAAACTAAGATCAGATTGATAAATCAAAAATTGATAATCAAATCTGATTTAAATGCTGACAATTCAACACAAAAATTGAAAATCAACACCAGAAAACAAATCGAAACTAAAATCAACACAAAAACACAAGCGCAAATTTATGTTGATGAATTCATAAATCAAAAATCATATCTAATTTAAACACCAGAAATTTGAAACGCCGGAAATCTAAAATGCAAAGAACCGGGGACTCGACACAGCAGAAGCTCAGCGTGTGAAATTGATTTCAAAGACAGTTGGGAGATTATTTGAGAAGATTTCAGTCGCAAAATTCAAAAATCACAAAATTAGATTTGTTTGTGATTTCCCTATTTGAAAACATTCATCTGATTTATGACTTTGAAGAAAAATGTTTTTGGATGGCCAGAGAAAAATGAGTTATAGAAGCAAGACTATATGGTGGTAGATCGGCGACGACGCGGTGGTGGATCGAGAGAGATAGAGATTTTGAGTAAGGAATAAGCTAAGGGAGGGTAGGTCTCCAAAATTGCTCTTGTACACCTGATTTTTTTGGGAAATGAATGGAAGACACCTTATTTACCTAATTTTTTCCAAACAAGAGAGATGAATCAAACTTCTGGCAGGCTCATCTTGCTGCATATATTGAGTGTTAATTTACATGATGGTGGAATTGTAGTTTTATGTCCTTTTAAACCTAATTTGTAAAAAGGCTAGTCTACATGATTATTTTTTTATTAAAAGCACTACATTTTTATTAATATGAACATTCCTAGTCTTTGTTTCATATAAAATTTATGCCCCTAAAAAGTTTTTTTACAATATTTTCTCGAATCTTGATTTAGTTATCATCCTTGTTCTTAATGATTGGGTAC
>CAVNYN010203975.1:0-10005 GCA_963692815.1 Nyctanthes arbor-tristis | reverse complement strand
TCTAATACAGTAACTGATTCCACTTGGTATGCAAACTCAAGGGCAAGTCATCATGTGGTAGATTCCAAAGAGGGTGTGTCAGGAGCAGCTAAATATAATGGCAACAACAGGCTCATGGTAGAAGATGGTAAGAAATTGAAAATCTCTCATATTGGTTCAATTAAAGTTGATATTCTTGATCATAAGGGTCTTGCAGTAAATCAGTTACTTCTTGTGCCACATAAAAAGAAAAAATTGCTAAGTGTTGCTAAACTGACCGCTGATAATAGAGTATTTGTGGAGTTTTATGCTAATTGTTGTTTTGTGAAAGACCTGCAAACCAGGAAGATTTTGCTGCAAGGGAAGCTTGATAAAGGCCTTTACCAGATTAACCTCTCAAAAAATCAGTCCCAAAATAGGTTTAGTTTTAATCCCAACTCTTTTACTGTTAGTCATATTAGTTCTGAATCTAGAGATATGAAAGGAAATTGGATAACCTGGCATAGACAGTTAGGTCATGCATCACAGTCTGTAATTGCCAGTGTTTCCAAGAGTTGTAATCATATTCCAAATTCATATAAATCAGAAACTCTTTGTGAGGCTCTGTCAGCTTGGCAAATCACATTTGTTACCTTTGAATTCTTCTAGTTCTTATGCTAAGTCTCCACTTGATCTTATTTATACAGATGTATAGGGCCCTGCACTCATAACATCTACAAATGGATTCAAGTATTATGTTTTGTTCCTTGATGACCATACTAGGTTTACTTGGATCTTCCCACTGAGAACTAAGGCAGAAGTTTTAAATATTTTCATTCAGTTCAAGAATCAAGTTGAAAATAAATTTGAGAGGAAAATTAAAGTTGTCCAGTGTGATTGGGGTGGTGAATTCAGGCCACCAAAAACTTTGGCTGATCAATGTGGCATAGAACTAAAAGTGTCATGTCTATATACATTAATCTAAAATGGGAGAGCAGAGAGAAAACATAGACATGTTGCTGAGATAGGATTAACCTTGCTTGCTCAAGCCAAGATGCCATTATTTTACTAGTGGGAAGCCTTCTCTACTACTACATATATCATCATTACCAACCCCAGTTCTCAACCAAAAGACATCTTTTAAGCTATTATTTCAAAAACCTATTGACTATAATAAACTAAAGATTTTTGGATGTTGCTATTACCCATGCTTAAGACCATATGAAAAACATAAAGTTTAGTTTCCATTCAACCAAATGTGTATTTCTTGGCTATAGTGGTCAGCACAAAGGATTCAAATGTCTTAGTTCAACTGGGAAGGTCTATATTTCTAGACATGTCATCTTTGATAAGTCTATCTTTCCTTTTGAAACTGGCTTTATAAACAAAAGATCCTTAACGGCCAATAACTCTTCTGATATAGCCCATGTTTGATCCTCTTTATCAAAAAACATTATAATCTCATCTACCACTGATTTGACTACTGATTTGACAACTACTCATTTATAACCACAAATTTCAAACTTCTATTAAATATACACCACTTATTTCACCTCTTTATAATTTCTCTTTATAAATCAACTACCATCAATTGAATCAAACAGGCGCATAATTATAAATAGTCTTCCATTCTGATATTGTTGTTACCACCAGTAATTCAACACCCTCAAAAACTCAATCTAGTATGAGTCCATAGTAAGCATCTCAACTAGCAAAAACTTCCTCTGTTGCTGAGTCTAATCATGGAGGTGAGAATAATATCATAGAAAGTGATACATAAGAAACTGAGTTGGAGGTAGTTGATGAAACACAAAATTAAGAAAGTAGCGTTGAATGTGGTGGTAGTGTGATCAGTACAGTGCAGAATAGACATCATATGATAGCCAGATCAAAGGATGGAATTTTTAAGCCAAAAATTTACATTGGAAAAATTGAGAATAGCAGTTAAAGTGCTTCAGAACCTAGTTCTATTGAAGAAGCCTTAAAAGATGAAACCTGGAGTAAAACAATGAAGGAAGAGTATGATGCATTAATAAAGAATAGAACTTGGAAGCTAGTGCCTCGTTTGCCTAATTACAAAGTTATAAGCAACAAATAGGTTTTTAGAACCAAATGTGACACAGAAGGAAAGGTAGAAAGATTTAAAGCAAGATTGGTTGCTAAAGGATTCTTGCAAATTCCTGGTATTGATTTTAAAGAAACCTTTAGTCCAGTTTTAAAGGCTTCAACCTTTAGAGTAGTGCTCACAATTGCTGTAACTAGAGGTTGGTAGATAAGGCAAGTTGATATCAACAATGCCTTCTTAAATGGCAAGTTAAGAGACGTGTGCTCTTCCGATCTTACCAACCAGAGGGATTTCTGGATAGAAAAGGCCCGACTAGGTGTGCAAATTGGAAAAGGCAATATATGGCTTGGGGCAAGCTCCTAGAGCATGGTATGATAGTCTAAAGAAAGCTTTGCAGATATGGGGTTTCAAGCAATCAAAGGCAGACAATTCATTGTTTATTTTGTTTGAGAAATCATTTGTTATACTTGCATTGGTGTCTGTAGATGACATATTTGTAAGTGGTACCAACAATATCAGAATTCAACAGTTTATTGAGCAACTCGAAAAGAAATTTGTTTTGAAAGATATAGGCTAGCTGCATCAATTT
Organism: Nyctanthes arbor-tristis; assembly: GCA_963692815.1. Classification (NCBI taxonomy): domain Eukaryota; kingdom Viridiplantae; phylum Streptophyta; class Magnoliopsida; order Lamiales; family Oleaceae; genus Nyctanthes; species Nyctanthes arbor-tristis. The sequence continues at coordinate 7,393 of CAVNYN010203975.1, read as the reverse complement.
TTGGGAATTGAAGTGCACAGACACACAAATGGTATACATCTTACATAGACTCAATACATATCTGAGCTGTTAAAAAGATTTGATTTTGAAGTATTAAAGTCATCTGTAACACAAATGGAAGTGGGAAAAATGCTTTCTAAATCTGATGGTAAGCAACTAGTTAACCCCACAGTTTATAGAAGTGCTATAGGTGGTTTACAATACTTGGCACACACCAGAGGTCAATTCCTTCAGTGCCCAACTGATGAACATTGGAAGGCAGTGAAAAGTCTTTTTAGGTACCTAAAAGGGTCACTAAATCAAGGGTTATGGATTAGAAGGGATGATAATTTCATTATCATAGCATTCTTAGATGCTGACTAGGCACCATGCCCAGATGATAGAAGCTCAACGGCTGGATACTGTGCTTATGTTGGAAGTAGTTTGCTTGCTTAGACCTCAAAGAAGCAAAGCGTAGTGGCAAGATCAAGTAACGAGGCAGAGTATAGAGCTTTAGCTCTTGCTACCTCAGAAATAAGTTTGCTTCAGTCACTATTTTCTGAGTTAAACATGAAGGAATTAGTCCCTGTGTTATGGTGTGATAATCAGTCTGCAAATGCTCTTGCATCTAATCCAATCTACCATGCTAAGATCAAACAAATAGAGCTGGATGTACACTTTATTAGAGACAAAGTCATAAATGGAAGTCTAGAACTCAATTACATGCCCTCTGCAGATCAGATAGCTGATAGTCTAACAAAGTCACTTTCACATTCCAGATTCAATTATTTGAAGGATAAGCTTGGTTTGTCACATGTGCCTTCCAACTTAAAAGGGGGAGTTAAAATTCAGCATCAGATCAATGAAACCAAAACAGATGTGGAAGATGAAATACAGAGCAGAGGCAAAGAAGAAAAGTTGTAATATAGTAAGCATGGCTTTATTAGTTGATGACATTGCAATTGACAGAAATAGCATCTTATAAATATCTGCTTTTTGTTAAAGACTGAGGGCCACACAGTAGACAACAACAATTCAATACAACATAATTTTAGGGCTCAGAAATAAGAATTTCGTTTGCATTATAGGAAAATATTTCTCTATAAATTTGTCTCTTGTAGAATTCTAGATTATTCCAATTGTATATATAGTGAGTGCTGTGAATGCAAAGTGGAATCAATATCAATACAGAAATCATTTTCAGAAATTTGAGTCTGCCAAATAAAAATAAATAAATAACCACATTGCAATTAAACAACTCACATTAATTCACAAATAAAGAGTACACATAGGGACGCATAACGAGCAGGTCGGCCTGCGGTTTGTCGAGTAAAAAATCCGAGCCGAGCTGGCTCATAGCTTGGACTGGGTTCAACATGACTCGTTGAGGAGAAATTGGTTGTTATATTAAAGTTTTTAGTATTTTCTTAATAAAATGAAAAATAAAATTAACAAATCGAGCTAAGCTCGGCTCGGAACTCAAATTTTTTTTTGGCAAGCCGAGCTGAGTCGAGCTCGGGTGGTGCTTTTATGGGCTCAAGACAAAAAAGCCTGAGCCGAGATTTTAGGCTCGTGAGCCAGCTCAGCTCGACTCGTTTATATCCCTAAGTACACACAGGCAGAAAAATCTTACCTCTTGATCCTGGAAGACCATTTCTGATGAGTAATGTTCTCTTGACTCTTGGACTTTGTTGGCATGGTACGTAGTGTTTCCGCTCCACACGAACCAGAAATGTGTAGCTCCTAGTCTATCATCGACATCCCTCGACAAACTCCATATTGGTGACATCGACGCAAAACAGAACAGAGCTTATTATTTATCATTATTTTCGCTTTTGTTATGAACCAAAAATAACGTGAACAAAGGCTTTAAATAAGAGACCAGAAATCAATACAACGAGGGATAGAGGTATGGCAGTATAGAAAAGACAACAATTTGTGTGAAGCTGTAATAAATTGAAAAAATGATTTAGGCTTATCTAAAATATAGGTAAGCTTTTCAGCAACCACAGGAAAATGGAAAATTATTTTTTAAGAGAAAGATAGAGTCCTACGCAAGAAAATAGTAGGTTGAAGAATTTGGAAGTAGCTGGAAATGTGAGAGAGAGAGAGAGAGAGAGAGTCCTATGCTTCTGGCATAATAGTTGAAAAAATTTTATATATGTTGATTAGGTCACAATATCTAATTATTTGCTTATGAAACTCTTATAGTATATTTTATCATAAATCATTAAGGTATTTACAACGCAAAATTAGCCACACTTGCATGCCGACCCTAGTATGAATGAAATATTGGCGCTCAAAGTACAAATGGCGACTTGGAAATTGTAAAGAGAAGTTACTCCGATAATAAAGGCACGCTATGTAGCGATCGGAATTTTTCTACTTAAAAATCTTTATTTTAATTCACATGTCGCTATGACGTGCCTAAATAGGTTTGAAAAGTCATACTTCGATGACGCGCCCGTTTAGACCAAATGAAACATTATTATGAGAATGAAAAAATTGTAATCTAACATCAAAACTAAATTCGACTCCAAGGATTCGAAATTACCGAATTAATTCCAATCGAGCCATCAACATTATACAATAAGAATTTCAACTTTTAATCATTTCTATTAAGTCAAAACTTCCAAAAACCCAACACTTTAGTCCCAAGCCTCTTCCAATTACACTATATAAATACCCCAACTGACCATTTTCTCCCTTGTGAGCCAAAGTACCAACCGCCAATGTATTTCTCTTACTCTCTCCATCTTCTCATTCTTCCCATTTTCTTCAACAACAAAACTAACACTCATTGTTCTCCTCTTGCAAACAAATGAAACTCAAGGCTAACAAAAGAGAGTCAAGCAACACATCAAAAATTTCCAACAAGAACAAAGGTAACACTCCTCCCACTCTTCTACATTTATCCATTGTTCCTACAATGTAACTTAAGCCACCATATGATTTATACACTTCACTAACATTTCATACATACATTCTTCATTCCTTCATAAATACCAGCTAACCAAAAAAAGAAAAAAAAGGGAAAAATTCGAAAAAATCAGTGAACTCATTTGAAACCAAAAAGCCCAATTTTTGGCACATCTTCATTTCTTCACCAAACACCACAAAATGAGTGTCTATGGCTTCCTCTCGTTGCGAGGAACACGATGATACCTTTACTTTCGCCGGAAAAACACCATGCCCGCCGGAAAACCACCGAGACCGTCGACCCCTTTCGTTCAAAACTACCACTACACTTTCAAAAATTTATATCTACGGGTAGAGCTCGTTGAGAGCTATCTTTTCCACCTATTACTTTTTAAATTTGCCGGAGTTTTGGCCAGATTTTCTTGGTTTAGAGCTCAAGGCCAAACCCTCCCCCAACAACCAATGACTCCCTGTTTTTTTCTTCTTTAGATTTTGACCAATAGATTTTAGATCTAAATTATTGTACAAAAGTTATTTCACTTTGGTCCCTGAAAGTTTTAAAAACACTTAAATAAGTCCTAAACTAATGGTCAACTCAAGTCTTGACCCTAAGAATTTCCAAGACATCTAAATTAACTCTAAAGGTATTATTTAAATCAAAATTGGTCCCCAAACAGTTTAAATAATAAATTTCACCCCAAAGTTTCAAGTTTTATATAATTGGTCATTAAACTTTTAAATTTTATATAATTAGTCCTTAAAACGTTTAGTTCTAATCACATAAGTCCTCAAACTATTAATTCAAATTAAATTAACCCTCAATCTATTCAAATAATTAATTTTAAAGTCCTCGAACTTTTATTAATCTCTAACTTAGTCCTTAAATATTAATTATACCATAAAACCTTAAATTATGAATTCTAATCCTAATTAATTTCCTTTATTGGCTAGACGGAGCGCTTGGATAGTTGAGAAACTTACTTTTCAAGAATTTAGAGTTCGACTTGAAACATTACAAGGTAGATTCCTTATTTAAAAGCTTTATTTTCTTAAACGTGCGCACTTATTTGATTCATATTATAGTGATATGCATGATTAATGTGAATTTGATGTTATTACCTATTAAAATGTATAAGTGTTATATGGACCTATTAAAAGGTCTCGCCTATTAAGAGGCTCTTTATGATGCTGGACTATTAAAAGACTTATGAATTTTATGCTTATTAAAAAGCATATTAGTTTGTATGGTTATGTGTATTATTATTCTATGAATATGAATGGTGCGCGGGGTCTACTGAGTATTTAAAATATCTATTCTTTTCAACCTAACAAATTTCAGATTTGAGAGCCGGTGGTGGAATGACGAACGGTAGCCACAATTAAATTATATTTCAAAAAATTAATCTTTTAGTAATTGTCTGTTAATTATGGAGAAAACATTTGAGACCTCCACTTATTGTTTTACAATCGTCAAAGATTAATATTCTATGGTTATCTTCCGTACTCGTAAAAAACTTACTTTATTGAATTTTATCTTTTTCAGCAATTTATTATTTTAAAAAGTTAATAAGAAGAGTCAAGTTAGCGACCCGAATACTTTTTCAAATTCGGGGCGTTACACGCTACATGGGAGATTACGATCATATGACGTGCCTCGATATACGCTATATGGCCGTATAACACCGTATATTGTCATATATAAGTACTCGGTCATTTTTTGTGTATTTGAGTGTTTTTGTTTTCTTTTATTTCATTTTTTTAACCACAAAAGTGATTAATATAATCAAATGGAGGCAAAGTGGAAAAGCGAGCTTCTTTAGTAACAGATTTGATTCCGAATTTAAAAGTATATCTGCTTAGGTGGCGTTGACTAGGCGCCATCTAGAGCCATGCGGTTGCATAGATATTCCATGTAGCCGCACAGGCCCTATGGTGCGGCCGCACAGCCAAAATAGTGCGGTCCACTGCCCGCAGCTGCGCCATGCAGCCTGGGCCACGCCATGGGACTTGTGCGACTGCATGGAATATCCATGCCGCCGCATAGCTTTAGGTAGTGCCCAGTCAGTGCCACCTAAATAGAGCTGGTTTCAAATCTGAAACTAAATCTGTTATTATAGAAAATCTAAAGTGTAAAATGATTAAAATGTATTATTTGTATAAATAAATCCCAAGACCTATGAGTAATTCTAAAAAACGTACTTTTCCATTCACTATTAATTTGTTTTTCAAATTCTTTAGATTTTAGTCCATTTGCTAACCCCGTGCTAGACTCGTTAATATTTTTTGTTTTCGCACTTTTTTTTCATTTATTAAAACTGTCATCCAATCTTAATTATTTAATAATGCTCTTCCGATCTTTTATTTTATTAATTAAATATATGTAATCAAAATTAATATTTCCAAAATTATTTCTTATTTTAAAATTAAATTTCCCATTTATTTCTACAATCTCGGCGTTAGTGTGTCAATCCCCCAAGCAAATTCATTAACAATTTTATTTCCAAAACTCCAAATCGATTCAATCAATGATTTTTCCCAAATCCAGCAAACAATCCCACATCAGTTTCAATCCCGCGTCAATCTCAGTATGGATATTGGTTCACATTTTCAGCAATAAAATTGGGTATATTCATCTTCCAGGTTCTTCACTGCGGTTCAAACCAAATCTTTGCATTCAGTCCCAATTGGATTACCCGGAAACAAAAATACAATATTCGTTTCATGTAATTATTGGGCTCTTGACGAACTCTGCCTCCGGGATGTGATGTCAATACAACCAATATACAATAGTAGCATTATCAACTTAATCTGAAAATAGTAGAATTATTCATCCAAAAAGATGGAGCAAACTGATGGTATCAGGCTTCTGATTTGTGCGTAAATTTTTCTCAATCATTTCTCTTCCGATCTCAAAGCTCAATGTAATAAGTACCACACCCGACATCCATACTAATTTACCTTGTGTACATTAATTTACATTGTGCTTGCTATAATTCATTATGTGGTGGAATCGATGCCTGAATATTGAAATTAGTCTGAAATTGCTCATACTAATCAATATCTGTTTCTGGCTTTAATATTTTACTTCATCTATCTTTTCCAGCTTTCACTCAGTTAGTGTGCCTTAAATATATAAAAGTTCAATTTACAGATTCAAGCATATTCCCAGCTGCATCAATAAAAAAAGTCTAGCTTTACCTCCAGCACCAGTAAAAGAATAAAAGATGTCCTACTTGTGGAAAACAAGATTTGGGTAAATACATTGTAGTTCAGAAAATTTACCCTTTTAACATCAACGTCAACTACCTGGGTAATGATTCTTTGTTACAAGAAAGCTACCAAGTCTGCTTTGTTGAAACTTTGACACTCAATGGATAGTAAACTTTGAAGAAACAAAAGAAGATAAAATTGGCTGTTGATCTGTCTCTCCGATTTTGATACTTTGTTGAAATTGGTTTCTGAGAGTTTAATGGTTGCTTAAAAGAATTGCTCTGGTTGAAATTGTACTGTTGCAGGTATATATATACTTATTTACTGTAAATATGAACCTTTACCATCGATAGTGCTATGTTCTACAGCATCATCCATACTCTCTCTCTCTCTCTCTCTAATGACTTATTTTCTTTTAGTGTTATTTTCCATGAAATTATGCATAATAGTTATAAGGACTTTTAAGGAATCTGTGAATTCAATTTTTAGGCCCAACGAAGTATAATAACTTATATAGGTGAGGCAAGCTGCTTTGTAGGTTGAATTGGAAGACCCAGTAGAGAATATTGGCGCTAAATTGGCGAGGCAAGCTACTTCAAAGACAAATGACTTTGCTGGTGATGGGACAGCTGCATCTGTTGTTCTTGCACTTGGCATTCTCACATAATGTGTTAAGGTTGTGCATCTTAAGGGCCCTCTGTTTCAAACTTCAGTACACTCTTCTTAATGTTTGATTAAGTGTTTTTGAATTGACTTTCTCAATGTTGATTTCTTCCGGTTGTGGCATTTTATAATGTCAACGCTGAAACTAAATTCGCTCTTTATCATTCTTACATGTTTCAATGGTACTCATAACATTCATTCCAATCTGAATGTTCTCTTATTACATGGGCATCTATCTTTGAACTTAGTTGAAATATCATATGTTTCCATGCGCTTATTGTTTCCTAGGAAAACAATTAAACAACGCATCTTACAGATTCTACATGAGTGGATGATCAGCAATCGGATTTAAGACCCCTAACTGCATTTATTCCGTTTAGCATACTGCATATTGCTACTTTACTGCCGGCAGCTACTCAATGGTAAAATTCATATCATCCCAACTCAATTTATGGTGAAAATTTGATAGTTTAACTGAAAGAGTCTTTATTATTCTCATGAATTTTTCAAAATTTGTACAGTTTTCTGCCAGATCCAAGGATGGATCCAGTATCCCGGACATCTTCTGGACTACAGAGGCAGATTCTGAGGAAGTGTACTCAAGATACTTGAATTCTTTAAG
>CAVNYN010203974.1:0-19065 GCA_963692815.1 Nyctanthes arbor-tristis | reverse complement strand
GAAGTTCACAAACCTGGAACATTTATCAAGCCATGAAAAGTATTATACAAGACGCTCCAAACATATAGCAATAACAGCAAAAATAATTAAACTTGTTACCTACCTGTTCTCTAAATATTTCTTCATGCTTTAACATGGCCCTTTTCATGGATTCCTTATCATATGAACTAAGAAACTTCTCCATCAAAACTCGAAAAGAATCGAAATCTATCCGGATTCTGCAATCAATTCAAGATTATATGAGGCCTGATTTCTTATATAAATGTCTCCTCCTGTACATGCAGGAAAATGGCAAAAAACTCAAGAAAACAAAATCAAGGATACATGAAGAAAATAGTACCATACCATAAAGACTGCAATGAAAGCATATATCAGCCTAAAGATCAGAGCATGATAGTTTGAGTCCACATGTTTTTTCTTAGGTATAGTATGATTTTTATTTTAACTGTTATTTTCCTTTAAGGATATTAATTTTTGGGCCATGATAATTATTCACATATGGAAAATATCTTTCAGCAGGGCTTCACATCACTTTCATCTACAAGTACTGATTTTGATATTTCCATTTCTTCTAATTTTTCTATATATATCTATTTAGGGTTTTTATCACTGTGTAAATGGGGGGAGGGAAAAAAACGAAAAGAAAAAAGGAAAATCCTTCTATGTACTAACCTTGTAACAAATCTTGGAAAAATATCCCGGAATTATCTCTAGCTAATAGTGATCCTTTGTAATGAATTTCAGCTGATTCAAAGATTTCCACACATTCCCTTTTGGCATATGCTTCTGCGGATGCATATAATTGTATATGTAGAAAAAGCAGCAGGTGTAGAAGAATTGGAAAACACAGAAATCAAAGAGAAAATGGGGTTTGATGAGGGCATGCCAAACAAATCCCAGTGCCTTTAGCCAATCTGATTTAAGCTTTGTGAAAGAGGTGCCCCAGCCATGTCCAGCACTGCAAAATATATATATATATATATATAGTAAAATATAATATTCCTTCAAATTTTGAAAATTTCCATATATTTCTTTAATCTACATATAAGTTGTGGATCACAAGGGCCCTTCAGACAAATCATGAATGAACAGCGGAGTGAATCACATGCACCCAGGATTTCTATATGCTATCAACAGTTGTCCCCCCTCAATTAATTAATATATATAGTATAATAATTTTATTATTGTATATATAAAATAAAATATCACACACACTACTATGTGTATAGAGTAGTAGTGAAGGAGACATGAAGGTGGCAATCATGATTACCCGGTCCGCGTACATTTGGATCTTGACCGTACGTTTTAAGTGGGAATATCTTGGAATAATCCAAAAGTTGATGATCATCACAAGATCTAGAGATGGATATATTTATTTATCAATAAAAGAAAAAGAATTTTGTATTATTGGAGTGCTCTATATATATGGTAGAACTATATATTTGCAGGGATATACGGGATACCTCATGCATGTATACAGGAAAATTTCTAGCACAGGAGGGTACTCGAATTAAGTTTTTCCCTTATGATAGGAGGGTATATATGTTTCTTGCATTATTAGGAAGGTACTTGTTATAATTATGCATGTCCACATTCAAGTAATGAAACTCAAAGATATATATATTTTAAGATGTCTAATATTCTGAATTGAGTGTGTAAAACATGTGAAACAGTTATTAAAATGCATGTCTTATAGGAGTCTAGAGTGAAAATATTCAAACACCAAATATCTAGTACCATTAGGGTATTGATCAAATGATGTGACATAACATCAGCCGTTAACGTGATTTTATAAAGAGAGTGTTGTGATATATTGATATTGGTGTTCTAAAAGCTCGTTTAATTAAGCAATGCCTAGGTGGAACTTGTACTCGAAATTTGGATCATACGCTTTGTCATACATTGTGCTTTATCACATATATATATTAGTTGCCCTTAAGGGTGTTTAGACTCAAACTTGGCCTCGACAATTTTCCACGTCTTATCATATTATCACCTCATTTCCTGGCACCGTTAACGTACCAAACTTCATGTACTTGAGCATTGTTAACTCTTGAGGCAGTACTTAAGCGTTAAAACAATTTTGAATTGTTGTATAAAGTATAATTAATGGTGCAGTTTATTAAATCTCGGCTGTATTTAATGCTTGAGCCATGAAAAATGACGTCATAGAATTCTGGATCGACTATGATATAAGAAAAATAATTTTGATCAAGTACTGAACCTCTAGTAAAATTATAGTATCAGAGGATGGTATCACACAATATATGTTAAATGCTGATGTGATTTGTGAGGCTTAATGATTTGATGATATCAATGGTTGATATTAGCACAACACTTCCCGGTGCTTGAACAGTGCTATATATAAAAATGACGTGTGAAATATAAAATTTCTATATATATACAAGTTCAGTGTAAATGTAGTCGTAATCTTTTGTTCATATAAAATAATGTACGTGTATAAAACTAATCCAAGTTAGAGTAAAATGATGAATGTATATATATCATCCCCATGTGGACGGCGTTTGGATTAGAGTATAATAATAATTAATCTTCCAATTTAGAGATTAATAAAACAGGTCATATTTATTGACTTAGGTATAGGTAACTACTTGAGTTTAATGTACTTAGCATGGCTTGGGGGACTCAATGTACAACGCCTTGCATATGGTTAGAACCCTATTAATTATTACTTAGGGAAGGAATATATAAATTAAATTCTTATTGTCTGATATAGAGGAGAAATTTTGAGGAAAAAAAGCCTTTAACGTGGAAGAGATTGATCTGAATCTCAAAACATTAAAGAAATATGGGGAAATAAACGTTATGCCTTTCATTATTAGTTAGTAATTATTATTATTATTATCCAGTCGCCTTTTTGACAATTTCTTCATCCATATCCTAACTTTTCCTACTTAATAATTTTTAGTAAATATATATTGGTGACGTAGCACCAATTTATTGGTGCATGGTTCATTTAAATTTGTGGTAATTCTACATTTAATTAGATCAATTAGTTAATTAATTTTATTGCTTGTCACATAAACTGGTGGTATAAAATACAACACGCTATGTATCTAGTATAAACAAATCATGGTGTTATTGGGGGCCTAGAAAGGGAGAGAAGCACGCGTTGCCGGTGCAAGGAGGCGCAGGCGTTTGGGTGTGGGGAACTAGTGGAGCTTAAAAGGATTGCCAAAAAAGCCTGTGCTATGCCCTTGCACTGTTTTTTGGTCCCATGATTTTGTAGTTTCTATATAAATAATAATTAATATAAACAAACAATAAACAACACTAGATCCAATCATAAACACAGACACACCACTGCTTCTTTGATTTAAATTATTGATGTGAATTATAACGAGTAATCAGTGCAAATTTGGCGTTTCAGTGTGTGACTGTAATTGACTAGTTGTCAAATATTCACTAATCAAAATAGTGATAGATGAAATTATAATTTATAAATATAATAAGAATCAAACATGCCCGATACGTAACACTAAATAAAATAAATTTGGTTATTGTCATGTAATAGATGTTAAGCACCAACAATGCTACATTGTTGTATAATGTTTTCTAATTTTATTTCGGGGATAATGTTAATTGTACATCTCATTTCGTATCCACTTGTTGTCCACTCTATTTAATTACTTATATGTATTGCGATAAATTATTTCACGATTACATATATACATATATATAGGTAATTCAATAGGGCGGATAGTATTAAGTGATAAAAATCCCACATTGAAAAATTTTTTTTGACTAATATATAAATTAAAGTACTTGGACTATTTTTGTTGAATGTTAACATTTTAAGATAGTATGGTATTAGAATCCATTGAACTCCAACAAATTCGTAAGCTCCTAAGTACGAGCACAAAAATTAAGATTAGTGGGTTCCAACAAACCATCATTTTGTAGGCCATAATAAGGATAAAAATAAAAATCCCACTTTTGGCGTAATAATATCAGCATATCACTCTACCCTTCAAATTACATCACCGACTAGTATTATACCACATATATTGTAATGATACTAGACGTATATATAGTGTTTGAATATTCTTACCCGCCAAGACCCAAGTTTAGTTTGCATAGTTCCATTTCATTTCATGTACCTTGGTTTGAAGAGCCAGAATTCTTTGAGGGGTATCATTTCTTTGGTCCAATGCGGCGTGATCAGTGAAGGTTAATTATTAAATATATATTTAAAAGCTTAATTAATGTAGATAAGTTAAGAATTCTATTCTCGCAGGTAAAGCGCACTTGATTCCGTGATTATTTGTTTGGGTATGATCACGGGTACCAATATATAGTATATTATCATGAAACTAATAATGATGGTGACTAAGTACTTAAGCCATAGATTAACTAAAATTAATATAGGATAATGACGTTAATAATGACATTTGGTGGAATCTCGAATCTTTATTATAATTTTATCAAGCTCTCTGTCCCCTTCCATTGAAAAATTGGGATCTATCGAAACAAACCAATTGAGACTTTAATAATTGACGAAGACATTTAATTTAAATTAAGTTCAAAGCTCAAAATAAATAAATATATATATATATAGTAAAAATTTGTTTTTGACGCATTTTACTTATGCTTTTATTTCTTGTATATTCCAGAGAAATGTGAGATCCAATTGAAATAAACCAATTTGGACTTTTTGAGATTGACGAAATGTAAGAAAGTATTACTTATCCAGGAGGTAATGTAAATTATAGTCTTAAGTCTTGACTTCAATAGTTCTTTTAAGTAGAGAAAAGCACTCTTAATAAGTATATTAACCAAACTAGTATAGTATCCGTGCAGTGCACGGAAAGTTTCAAAAACTATCAAACTAAATATGACTTCAGGAAAAATATATAACAGTAAATTTTGAAGTAGATTTATCATTTTCACTTGTACGAGTACCTAGCTATAGTGTCTAAAAATTTAACTTTTAGTAAATAATAAGTCGTGATATATGTCATCATGTACATAACTATGATAATATTACTTAATGACCATATTCGAGGCCTCGTTAATTCATTCAATATATAGTATATACCATTATGAAATTTCATATTTTACCCCGCCTCAATGAAAAAATTTGTATTAAAAAATAAAATAGCATCCTAATAGAATAACCAACAGTGTTAAATTATAATACATTTCGCTTTGTGCATCTATGATATGAATGCATTTAACCCAAAAAAGATCTGATTTGGAATTAGCACAATTAAAGTTATAGAAGCATGCATTACAATTTTCCCAATAATAATGTTCGAGGAATGACCAATTGTTTAACCACAACTCCCATAGGCTTTGTTGTTACTCGACCAAGAAGTTTCATAAAGCAAGCCTTACAATCACAAGAGATCTTACACTAAATTCAGGCCATGAATTTTCACAGATTTCACTACTAGAAAATGAGTAATTAGTAACAAAATTTTAGTGACATAAACAATTTGTTACTATTAGCAACAGAATAATGAGTTAGTAACAGAACGAGCATAGCCACGGAACTAGTAATAGAATTATTTCTGATGCTAATTTCGTTACTAATCCTTTACTAAATAGTAACGGTAACTATATGTCACTATTAGCAATAGAATATTAACGGATTAATAATGGAGCGCTTATAGCCACAAAATTAGTAATAGAATCATTTCTGTTATTACTTTTTCGTTACTAATTAGTAATGGAAACCATTTGTCACTATTAGCAACAGAATAGTAACGGATTAGTAACGGAGCACGTATAGCTACAGAATTAGTAATAGAATCATTTCTATTACTATTTTTTATTACTAATACATTATTGAATAGTAATGGAGACCATTTGTCACTATTAGCAATAGATTACCAACAATTTAGTCACAAATATTCTTTTTCATATTTTTTTAGATGTATATTTAAAGTTACCAACAGAATCAGGAATGAAACTAGGCTGGTTGGTAATAATCCGTTTCTTATCAGTTGCCATTTGTAACGATCATTGACCATTGTTATTCGTAACAGACCTTTCTATTACTAATTTCTTGAAGAACGAAAAACTTCATAATTGTTTCACTTAAAATTTTTAAATTTCTGAAACCTTTATTAAAAATTTTTCCTCCCAAAGTAGCATATATAGATGGACACCACATGCATTTGAAATCGGGGGCACTCTCGTTTCAATTAGTAGAAAAATATTATTGTTTCAGTTCGTAGAAAAATATTATTTATAAAGAAGCAAATGATGTTCATGTGTATATTGTCAATACCACTAAAGTAATTGGAAAAAAAAATTGAAAAGCCCTATTGTTTGAAAAGGAAAATTCGATATTTCTAAATTGACAAAATTACTATGACATACTTTATATAAAGTATGGAGTCAAATGTTAACAAATGTACATGGTAATCTAGCGGTTGAGATTTTACTCCCCAACCACTAGGTCCTGAGTTTGAATCCCTATTGCAGCATAAAGGAAATTAATTCTCACGGGTCCGGTCGGGTTGGGCCTTCTTAGGTCGGGTTGTAGAAAAAATATTATTTTTTAAATTCTAGTCAACGATTAATAACGAAAATTAGTAACTCCTTTATCTATTGGTAAATTAGTGATGGCCTAACCTATTGCTAATTATTATCAGAAAGTTTTTACGTTACTAATTAGTAACAGAAAGTTCAATTACTAATTAGTAAAGGAATTTTATTTCTATTTCTATATTAGCCATGATGGAATTAGTGATGGTTTTAGTATTAAAACTTTTCCGTTATTAACAAGTGTTAGAAACGGAATTGGCCCGTTTAGCAACAGAAATTATCGTTACCAATAGCACATTTTCTAGTGTTTCTTTCCTTCTTTGGCCCTTCACCTATAGAAGCCATCTTGCCTCAAAAAGAAAACTCATATGAGGTTGATCATGTACAGTTGAGCGCCACAATTACCATTACTGATCAAGGCATAATGTGAACTCGTATTTAACTAATTTTCAAGAAAGAGATATTACAGTGACATTTGATGATTATTTGAAATTGTAGTCGACTTGGTAAGTTTCCTCATTACAATTATATAGAAATGACAACTGCAAGTTAGATTTACATACAATTAAATCAACTTAACGATCATCTTAGATACAACTATAGGCAATTAATTACAAAGAGTTTCAATGTATGAAGAATCAATTACAAATATTTGTTAAAAATAATAATAGCTATAATAGAACCATAAAAGAGAGGAGAAATAATCATAACTTTAAACTAGATTATAGTAATAAAATAGAAGATCAATCAATGGAATGCTTAACATAAAAAGCTCGTCCACATAGATGAATAATATAAAATAAAATACTAATATTTGACAAATGTATAAACGTTAAACACTCCCACCCCCCAGACAAAAAAAGAGCAATGTATAATAAAAAATTTCCATGAAACAATTTAGATAAAATATTCTTCGGCAACCAAGAGATACAAGCTACTTGGAGCCAGATTACATTCGAGATGCAAATATCAATCTAAATATGAGAACGCCATGACAAACGGCAAATAACATTAGACAGGTCATGGAGAACAAACCCATAAATATCTATACTATAAAGGATTGACAGTCAATTTGAAAACAAATAAAGAAAAAATTGAAAGAAGAACTATATATAGATTCAAAGCTTTCGAATCAATTAGGAATCGGAAATTTAGCGACGGTTGGAATCAATCGAATTTTTTCCACAAAAAATAGAATCAAATATGGTATGATTTGTGATTGGAATAATATGAATTATTAATATGATGAATTGATGAAAGATGGGCCATTGAAAATAATTTTCCTTGATCTCCCAATCAATTTCTTTAATTGGGAACAAATTTGGGAAGTCTCCATATGTAAAGAAATCCAAAACAAACGTAGAAAAGGAAGAAAAGAATATATCAATTTTATTATTAAGAGAAAATATTTGATAAATTATGTTATACCACAAGAATAGTTGTATCTGTAAGTATCGCAAGAAAAATGCGGGAAAATTATGGTACCTACACATACAGCTACTCTTGATTTAAGAATATATATATATATAGATAATTCAAACCCATTTTTTGAATTTTTCTTTTCTTTTTTGGTTTTTTGAAACCATCCCATTATCAAGTAGAGCAGTTAATTCTTTTTTTTAATATTACAAGGGGATTGCCATGGTGGGGAATTGAATTTTTTATTAACAGTATGAAAATCAACTTGGATACCATCAAACGATATCGGTCTTGGTGGTAGTCAATTCTTTTTATAGGCTTTTAAGAGAAATTCCTTATAACTCGAAATCATTACCGTACTTTGTTTACTGATACCTCTAAAAATCAACAAATAAATTATTGTATACATAGTTCCAATTTCTCACTATACTTAGTTAAGATCATTAGATCAACATCAATACATCATCTCCATACTATTACATCAAATCCACTTTATCAAAAATACCATCGATTCAAGGAGTTGCGTAATATAATTTCAAGCACGTTATGAAACAATCATTTTTTGTTTGAAAGAAAGTTTCATCGGCTGGCAAGAAACCCGGGATATGCTTATATTTGCAAGATGGGACCCCCATTGAAAAAGGAAAAAAAAAATCAAGCGAGCCCATCCAGTAGAGTTTGAAAACCATAAATAGAGCTTGTGTGATGTTTTTTACTTTAATAATTTATAATTTTATATATTATTGATTTGATGACTATTTAATTACAATTATATATTTTAAATTTTTTTATATAAGAATTTTATTTTACCTATACGCATGTATATTATTATGCATGCGTATATATGTGTGTCATGTATTATACACACGCATAAACAAAATAAAATTCTTATTTTTTTACATTCCCATTACACATTTTAATAGATTGCGTTAAATCCATTACATGTATCTCACAAACACGACATTGTCCACACTTGTACATCACTCCATAATTTACTTTTCAACGACAACTCGATTGACCTGTTGATACACACCAATTATTGAACCCCCTTGTCAATTTGCTATTTATTTAGTGTGTATATATATATATATGTATGTGTGTGTATATATATATATATTAGAATGTACTATTTATCATCACTCGTTATAAAGAAATTTTCACTCACATAGTTAAAGCAAAAGACAGATTTACCGTTCTCATTCCATATATAATATAATAATTATATATGTTCATACTAGTCCTCAATTGCCTAAAATCCTCATACATGATAACTTTTATTTGTCATGAAATTCTTCAAAATTTTTAGTTTCAGATTTTAATCTTACGGTTAAAACCACCGCAATAAAATGCTAATAAGATATTTTCTTATGTGTAATTTATTCTTTTCTTTATTCGTATTAAGCTTGCTGCAATTTATTGTGTGTCAAATTAACATGAGATGATTTATTGTGAATAAGTTTTTACTGTTGGTGTTAATTATGAAAGTTTTATGTTTTTTATGTATAACCCATTATAGACTTGGAGGAAGCCTTCCAAACAGATCATTATGGGCATAAATACTCCATTTCTTGATGTGGGCATATGTAGGCCCAGCAAAGACTGGGCACGGGTCGTTGTTCGGACTGACCCATATGCAATCCCCAGTCTGATGATGATGATGATGATGATGATGATAATAATTATTATTATTGTTATTATTATTAATTTTTTTTTTTGGGAGTAAATTCCCCAGTCTGATTTTTAGGTAGGCAAGTTTGTGGCAACATTTATTTATTTGAAAAATGAAGCCATTTTCATTCATTGTGAAACCACATGACTTCCCCATTCGGGACGAGAAGTGGATCTCATAGCTTGTTCAGAAAAAATTCGATCCTACTTAGAACAAAAAGAGTTTAATAAATTTGACAACAATTCGTTTCAAATGAGATACTAAACTCAAGTCACGATCAAGAATAATAAATAGTTGCAATGTAATACATTATTAGTAGCATACTGAATGGAACTCCTTGACATCTTAAATATACAAATTAAAATTTTGAAAAGCATTTGAGAAATAGTATCATTATCCCCCTTCCCGCCTTAGCATCACCTATTAAAAAAAATTAGTCATTAGAGAGTACCAAAACTTGATACTATTAGAGTACTTGAAATTTTCTCCCACCATAAAAGGACTACACATCTAACTCGTGGTGGCTTTGCTTCTTAAATTTATGAAGAAAAAGGAAAGATAAATCATACAAGAACACCCCCGGGGTCCAAAAGAACAAAAAAAAAACAAAAACAAAAATCCTTCCACTTCATGTGAAGCGTAAAGATGCATGTCACATGTAAAAAGAGTTTTGAAAATTTTCACATATAAATCTACCTATGATGTGGCTCGGTGTGACATATATATTATTTATTTGTATATAGACTTTCTTTTCTAAATTAAATAATGAATCACTAATAATTGGTTTGAATCTTATGCCTCCGATGATACACAATCCTTTTGTTCTTTGATTGATTTTACTTTCTTAATTTATTATTTATTTATTTTTTATTTTATTTGAGTGGATGACATTGCACACCACACATAATATAATAATCAATCACACAACCGTGTAACTCATTACTATAAAGCAAAACAATTTCAAAAGTCGCTGCCACGTCCCTAAGAATGTTTTAAATTAAGAACTTGATATTGGATTTGCTATCTACACACACACACACTAAATATCAATACAAACTTCATAGAATCGTCTAATTATTATCAACACACACATCTACCTGAAACATATATAATGAAGGCCAAACAAGGGTTAAGTAACACTACAAAAACTATTGATAAAAATTAACTTCATTCATGTTCGACCGACTTTACTATTACTAGAGCAATAAAATGACATTTTTACAAAAATGAAATAACGCGACTTTCATATGTTTGTATACATGGACTAATTTGAGGTAATAATTTTCAGTGGCTGGAATTGAGATTGATAATAATCCAGCTAAGGATAGAAAGAAGCAAATTGGTTTTTGATTATTCCCTGGGCAGTGCGCATGGACATATTATATTATTTTAGATTTTGTTTTGACTAACATTAAATATAACAATTTTATTTTCCCTACACGCATGTATATTATTATGTGTCAAACGTCTAAACTACAAGCACCTCACACTTATAATCTGAATATGTGTCACGTATTGTATATATCTATAATGATATGTCTACGTAGGCAAAATAAAATTTCTAACATTTAAATAAGCAATATCCTTAATAAGGTCATTTTCCAAGTACTTATCAAGTTTATTTACTGTATCATCATTAATTAAATAACTTAATATATTATAATACTCACTTGTTTCATTAGCTGAAGTGATAATGATTAAATACTTTTGGAAAGTTTTATTAAAAAACTTTTCGGCCACCAAGGGAATACCACATGGGAGAATCCATAAATGTGGATTCCTGAACCCATGTTCACATGTGAGTTCTCCAATGTGACATGACCCGATCAGAAAGTTTTTTAACAAAACTTGGTGAAAGTCGTTGAATATTATTGGTTTTAGTCCTACATTGAATCATAATTAATCAGCCTAATTAACGTCACCTATTAGTTTGAATCAATATTCGGTTTTGTAAAAGTTTCTTTTATATAGGGTGAGCATTGTGCAATACATAAAAGGCCTCAAATAATTGTCTTGACGTGCATGCTACTTTCTACAGATACCAATTTAGGCCCCCACCTACCACCCAATAATTTATCTTTCTCTCTAGACGTTTATTTTTCTAGCAGTTTAAGCTTCAACCTCTTCGTTTCAGTTCATAATAATTTTAAAGATTAATTATTTTAAGTAAACGGGGAGAGCTTTTCCTCAACTCTACAAGGAAACAAAGGCTGCTGCTCCCAAGTTTGTAGTGTCTTTCCAATTCAACAAATTTGAATTAATATTAGAGATGGGTCGATTCAGTCATCTGCTCATCTGTGTATTCTCAGTTTTTGCTTGCATTTTCTTCTTCTCGGACTCGGCTACCGCTCAACTCCGTCGGAATTACTACGCCAACATATGTCCCAACGTTGAAAGCATTGTTAAAAACGTCGTCACGCAGAAATTCTTACAAACTTTCGTTACCGTTCCTGCCACCATTCGTCTCTTCTTCCATGATTGCATGGTCCAGGTACGTACCTAATCAAACTAATTATAATTAGTTTCATTAATTATGCTACTTCTTGTCACATGTGAACCATTAATCCTTTTAATTATATTTTTGTGTATAGGGTTGTGATGCATCGGTCGTGGTAGCGTCGACTCCGGCCAATACGGCAGAAAAAGATCATCCCGATAACCTTTCATTGGCCGGAGACGGATTTGACACTGTGATTAAGGCTAAAGCAGCAGTGGATGCTGTTCCAAGTTGCCGGAACAAAGTTTCATGCGCCGATATTCTAGCAATCGCGACTCGGGACGTCATTGCTCTTGTTCGTAACAAACCAAAATAAGTAGTAACTTTTTATTTTTTTCCCTTCCTAAAATTTATCGATTTACGAAAATTAAAGGGCACTTGTTTTTACGTTAATGTATATAGTCTGGTGGACCATCATATGCTGTTGAATTGGGAAGGCTGGATGGCTTAAGATCAACTGCTGCAAGCGTAGAGGGAAATCTGCCCAAGCCAACTTTTAATTTAGGTCAACTTAATTCCATGTTTGCTTCGAGAGGCCTATCTCAGACCGATATGATCGCCCTCTCAGGTAAATTTCAATATTTTTAGATCAAATTAAACGTTTCTATCCCTCTACCATTGACGAAGTGAAATTTTGACCGCTGATATTTCTCACATTGAACAAGTTAAGATCATAAATTGTCAAATCATTATTAATTCATTTGAATTTTCAAAGAATTTACGAAGACTCCCATGTAATAATAGCCAATCCCACCACATTTCACGATTGATCAACTCTTCAAAATGCTATCTATTTCGCCATCACTCATTTTCGTTATGGTTTCTATGCAGCTGCCCACACTGTAGGATTTTCTCACTGCAACAAGTTCTCAAACCGGATCTACAATTTCAGCCGTGCGAACCCCATTGACCCGACCCTCGACAAGCAATATGCCGGCCAATTACAGTCCATGTGCCCGATAAATGTCGACCCGAGAATAGCCATCAATATGGATCCAAACACGCCCCGGAATTTCGATAACGTATACTACCAAAATCTTCAGCAAGGCAAGGGCCTTTTCACTTCGGACCAAGTTCTGTTCACGGACTCGAGGTCAAAACCTACTGTTAATTTATGGGCCACAAACAATCAGGCCTTTGAAAAAGCCTTCGTCGAGGCCATCACCAAACTGGGTCGGGTTGGTGTCAAGAACGGATCAAACGGGAATATTCGCTTCGACTGCGGAAAGTTTAATTCAAACTAGGAATCTGCTTTGAAGCAAATTTTATCCCATTCACATGTCATCGAATTGTAATAAAATGATACGTATAGTTACAAGAACAAGAATGCCGTTCGGAAACACCTGTGAAATTTCACATGTAACTAATGGTATAATTGTTCATCTATTATTTATTTCTTGTGAAATCTTTCTATTACAGAATGGTATTCTAAGGCACTATTCACAAGTCCTACCTCTTAAATGACCAATCATCATAAGCTCGTGTCCAGGTCGACGGACAATTACGCTATAAAAATATCATCTTTTAGTGTTAGAACTGCCTCTATTTCTATTTTTCATAGAAGTACTTTTCAAAAAGCCTCCTTAAACCAACTTTCTTTTCCAACTAGACCACAGAAACTGTTTTCGACTCCTCAAGGATTCTAATATTTTGGGTTCACTTGCTCAAGTCTTTGTCATTGATAGTGATCAATGGGTAATCTTAGCCTTATTCATCATATCACGGCAACCAACTAATCGAGGGCCCTAGGGTTTGAAAATGCTGCTTCCAGTTCAATCCCACCAATTACTTCAATGCACATATTTTCCATGTATAACAATGTTTTTAACCTATTCATACATCCCGTTGCTCAATTATAGTCCTCATCTCCCACTATATGTCTGACAAGATTTTCTCGCAGTCAAACACACACAGCGGTAGAGCAGTGGACAATCCATATGTAATTGGATAATCCAGACGTATAATATGAGATCATTTTCATGGTCAATTAACCTCACCCAAGGTATACATCATATGATTACAACTTGAAGGGTAAGAAACAAACTCTCACATCAAACAGACACCATTGTCATGCAAAGTCTTATCCATTTACAATAAGAAATGACTAATAATTTGGTGGTTAGAGCTTAGCACTCAGCACGAGAACAATAGTCGAGAACCTGCTACTTCAAAAAAAAAAATCAGACATGAAGAAAAGTAGAAAACAACACAAATTTGACTGCCATAGATGAAGACGTTAGAAGAAATGTAAAGCGTTGTACATGCACGACATCCATATTTAAGGTGGACCTTACTAGGGTTGGGGAAAAGGATGACCGTCCATAAAAAGAATTACTTATTGAACGGAAAAGATACTGTTCTAGTACTCCTGGCCAATAAAAAAAAACACATGCGCGTTCTTAAGGGCCACAATTTATCAATAAATTAGGTTCCATGAATCTACGTGTCAGTTCTTGATTTTGTCAATATAACGGAGTATGGTGCTACTAGGGTACCAAAATTTTGTTATGTTGAATTTAAAGATATGCAACAAGCCTTTACCATTTGTAGGCTGTATGGTACCCATCATTATTCAACATAAAAGATCAGGATTAACCACCAAAAAAAAAATGGGAAGAAGAAGAAGAAAGAGAGATCAGCTTCAAAGGAAAAACGTATAGATAATAACCAACACTCAAACCCGCTAAAAGGAAAAAGATGCTGGCCTGGCCATATAGCAGTGAAAAAGTTGATGTGTAGAAACTCGAAATAAGTGACAAGTCTATAATCAAAGTCAAGCTCTATCAAAATATACGAGATTAGATACTTTGATGAAATAGTCGAGAGTCAATCCCTACATAGGATTCAGCCACCTTCCATATGAATTAAGTGAAATTATAAATAGTTATCATGGTTGGGCAATGTGTTGGGTTGGGTTGATTTTGGCCTAAAACCAACCCAACCCATTTTCATTTGGTTTCATATTTTTAGAACCCGCTTGGTAGATGGAACCAACCCAGCCCAAACCTCTTCAGGTCGGTTTGGGGCGGTTAGGGTTGGGTTTTCTCCCTTTTTTACCCTTCATTTATTTATTTATTTTTTTTTTGTTTTCTTTCTAATTCTATGCCCTGCACATTCATTTTTCCTTTTTTTTTTTTTTTCAACTTTCTTCTTTCTTTCTTCAGCGGCAGATCACATCTCTCTCTGAATATTTTTATATAAACGCATCATGATTTGAGAAAAGACGAGTATACATAAATGTAAGTAAATGTAGTCTACAGAAGCACATATCTTCCTCAAATCTCATTCCTTCATTAAATTTCATAAATGAATTCTTTTTGAAACAAAGCAAGGCATATAAACAAGTAACAATAATCAACATTTAAGATAAAAAATGATTTCATAAATGTATTCTTTTAGAAACAAAGCAAGGCGTATAAACAAGTAACAAAACAAGCAAGGCATATAAACAAGTAACAATAATCAACATTTAAGAGAACAAATGTGGCTGAAATATTCAGATAACAAAATTAGAAAGAGATATAAGAGAAGAAGAGGAGGCCAACTGTGATTAATTAAGATACAATAAAAAAAATACAATTTTAGGAGGAGGCAACTTAATTAAGAAGCATTAAGAACTCGAAATAGATTTCAAATGGATTTCATCTTAGTGGGGCTGAAAACTTCCAATTAAATTCAACCAAGATATAAGCAGCAGAGTTCAGAGCTCTCCTTACTCCCCTCCCAAAGCAGTCGTAAGGAAGAAGATCAACAGGTAACAACGACACATGAACTTTTAGGGATTTTGCTTGGATCGTGTTGTGGGGTTAGTTAGACGGATTTTATTGGTTTTATTTTGGTTTTGACAAAACCGACCCAGCTCAAACCAACAAGAAATAGTAACCATGATGTTAAAAACAACTCAATCCATTTGTTTTAACAAACCAACCCAACCCGTAGCGGGTTGGTTTGGAGGGTTGCGTTGGTTTGAAGAAAATTTGCCCACCCTTATTCATGGAGGTCCCAGTTGGTAACAAGCAAAAAACTTAGTCTTGTAAGGGGAGAAATTTTCTTTCGATTTCTATTGCAATTCAGCAACACATTGTTTATTAGTAGATGGAACTCAACAACCAACAATAGTAAATTATTCCTTATGTTATTTGACATAGAACGATTTACAATGAAATTGTTGCAAACACACTTCCTTGTGGAGAAAGCCATTTGAAGAACAAAACAAAGAGTCGAATCCACAAAACAGTGGAAAAAGATTCAGTGGCATATAACGAGAGGATAACGAAAAATATATTAATTATTTATATTTTAACAAATAATTTAACTGCCAAAATATGAAAACAGTACGAATTGGTGGTTAACAGATAAAATTATTAATCTCCCAACACTACTTTTTACTTTTAACATAAACATTTTTTATAACTTCCGAAATAACTCATTGCATAGAATCAACATAAGCAAAAAGAAATAGTACCTGATTAAGAAGAGTAAGTCTTTTTGAATATTTGATCCAAGTTGCTCTCCCATCGACCAATTGATTAAGAAATAGTACCTGATATTGTGATGTAAGCACCTAGGGAATGACAAAATGAACATGAGCTGGCAAAATTAAGCATTGCATTTTATTTAACTTTGAGAAAAATCATGTGCTCATCTAAGATATCAACATTGACATGAAATTAACAGATAACGAAAAAAGAAAGGAATTAACTGGGAAAGACTATTCGATACTTCATATTCATGTACATCCCATTTTAAGATCCCTAGAAAACTGGGAAAAAAAAAAGCATGGTACAGGAATACAGATTGTCACTAACAGCAAATATACAAAAAGAAATAGTTTCTCCCCCTCATTTTTTTTCCTCAAATGTTCAACCATGTTAAAGCCTGAAAATATAAATGTGCCTCTTATGGATATGCTTTAATCAATGGACCTTCCCTACACCACTACTGTACGGAAGAATCCCTCAGGACTCTTGAACCAGTATGGTATTATAGAAACACGCTCACATGTACACTATTCACACAAAGACATACGATGTAGATAATTAACAAATGATAACTAATAAAGGAATAATACAAGCATTATTTTTCTGAATCAGTGATAGCTTGAAAAGTACCTTAAAAGGAAAAAACCTTAAACCCATGTACTCATGTTTGGCGTCCTCGGTCAACTTGCAGACTATATGCAAGGTTGTTCGCTATATTCGGGCCATAATTTCCCAGAGAACTTCTCCATTTCCTTTGTTACTTCCATTCTAGCTTTTAAGCTGAAATGGACAAGAGGATAAATAAATATGTATCTGAAATGGTATTATTAATAACTAGCTAGCAAAACAGAGGAGAACAGAAACTGGAAGGAGGCCAACACTTGTTACCGGTAAAGAGAGAAGATCATATTGGCTTGATCCAAATGCTGGTCAAATGCCTGGAATTGAAGTTTAGATTAGCCACATGTACCCATCGTTTGGGCTTTTCCTGAATTATTTCCCGTTTCAGAAATAGCAAGTCCGAAAGCAGCCTACTAGCAGGAGGATCATTACCTTAGAGTATTCTCAGCAATATTCTCTCCAATAGAGTAGCAGTTGACTCAACCCATAAATAATCCAGATAGTAGACTTCCCCAAAAATTTACATTACAGATTTTCTAGATGAATGTCCAGAATAAGTAACTTTACCAGCTAAAAGAACTGAAAATAAAGAAAAAGGCAAATACACATGAAGCAGTGTGGCA
The DNA here is from genome assembly GCA_963692815.1 of Nyctanthes arbor-tristis. NCBI lineage: Eukaryota > Viridiplantae > Streptophyta > Magnoliopsida > Lamiales > Oleaceae > Nyctanthes > Nyctanthes arbor-tristis. The sequence continues at coordinate 1,239 of CAVNYN010203974.1, read as the reverse complement.
GAAATAACTTATCAAATAAACAAATAAATAGAGCATTATGCCAGATACCATCTATAAAGCAGCTCATATTGTGACAAGGCATACCAGTATCTTGAACATCATCACAATCCTAACAAATTCAACCATGGATAATACTCTAGAAGAATTGATTTGTTAAGAAATAAGTGGTTAATAAGATTTTTTTTTATTTTTTTTAATAAAAAAAGGCTTATATTGAATATTAATAAGAAGGTAACTGAACTGTAATGACCACATTCTTACTAGTATCCATGTCCTTCATAATGTAAGGTAAGAAGCCCCACTTCAGAAGTAATTAGCTCCAACAGGCATATACAATCTAAAGAAACACAATAAAAATTTGTGTGCATTATGGGTTGACAGACCAGTTAGAAGTGTTCCTAGGGTTACAACAGCAGGTCATCACTATGAACATCAAAGTCGCTGACTACATAGCCATATAATCTTCTGATGTGCCCAAGGAAATCTTCTCAAGCTTTACAGACCCATCTTCTCCAATTATACTAGGACTCGACTCCATTGCAACTCGAAAATCCAGCATTGACACTGAAAACAATCTATTCGGCTTCTGTAAATAGGGAAGGAGCCCCATCCTGCTTATGGACTGATGATGAAAATTTTCAGGAATCTTGCGTTCAGAACTTGAAGCAGCCAAATTCAGACAAGGCTGAAGTAATCTCTTCATAAACACATCCAGACCATTGTTTAACAAGTTGACACAATTTGCAGAGATATTCAAACCCTCAGCCTCCAATTTCTGTCCCAACCTCTTCCTTAAAGAACTGGTATCAGGCAGCTCACCAGTACTATAACAGTTCTCTGCAGTGAGGTAAGGTGATGGGCCATAGCTTAACACCTTCTTTATTCCTTTTATATTAACGGAGATACCGAGAGGAGCCCTAAGAGGGGTTCTACTGTGAATCCCAGGGCTTCCAGCGAATTGTTCAACCTCTTCACCCTCTTCAACAGAAGTGACTTCAGCAGGAGGCCTGCTACCTAAAGATAACAACTCGGTGGCACTCTGCTGTTCCAGAATCTTAGGTATTGACTCTTCATGTATCACATTGGTAGCCTTCTCATGAGGCCTGAGAAGGCTTGGACTGTCCTTCAATGGATTATCTCGAAGGCTAGAAGATCTCCACTTTCTAGGAGACTGAGAAAGTGCATCTCTATAATGCAAATGGAGACTACTTCTTTGATATCCATTTGGCACTTCCAAAG